>CABFOV010001697.1:50966-65054 GCA_902141375.1 Timema poppense | reverse complement strand
ACTTTTATAAAACCAACATTTTCTGAGATATTTGCGAATATATTTAAAAAAATTTAGGTCTATAAAATGGAATGTTATGCTCTTTGGTGAACAGAGAATTAATTTTTTTCTTAGTATGCTTCTGTAAGAGTGTATATTATTTAATCTACGATCTTTGATTAAATGTTTTTGATATAATGTCTATTGTTTGATCTCATAGTATGTATCTTACAAGTTTTGAGTGAATAAATCCATCTTTAGGCAAAAGAGTGAGAAAGTCTGTGTGTTGCAACTTATTATTTATTATTTAGCACCACATCATACCATCCGTTCGGGCTACACGGTTCAGTGGAAATTAACGTTTATTTATAAGTCCTTCTCGACAAAAATACAAAACTACGTTTCATTCAACTCTCGCCAAGCTTCCTTTAGCTTGTTTCGTTTGTGAATTGAGTTCTTATACCTATCTAGGACGAGGAAGGTTGAATATTGACGAAATGCACTAGAAGATGCATGATGAGAAAGGGGCTCTCAATTATGAAAAAAATACCCCGAGGACACCCAACCAGGACCTCCTCATCATTGGCGAAAAATATTAAATGAATTTGACGTATAGTTAAGGTGGCTCCCGAAGCTAGTACCAGTTTAATTCATATTATCTGAGAAATATTTAAAATAATTTATTTTTTTAAAAGTCTGCCACATTTAGGACTGTTTTATCAGTAAAGTCCGGTGACCTGGTGGTCTAAGGGTAAGGTGTCAGACTTCTATGCTGGCGGCCGGGGTTCAATTCTCGGTCCCGGCAAAGATTTATCTGATTACCAAACCCTTCCTTCACCTCGGACAAGACATCTTGTGAATGTGAAGAATGCCAGGCCTCCACCGTGGTTCGGATTCCACGTTAAACTGTAGGTCCTTCATTTCATCTCACAATCACCCTACCATTACACATTAGCGTAAGTGCGTATAACCCAAACGGGTAGTAAGACGTTGTGCTAATAATAATAATAATAATAATATTAATAATCAGTAAAGTCTAGCCTATAGTAAATAATTTGCAGCAATAACATTTTAGAACTATATACATATATTTTTGGGCCAGAATTAATAGCATTTTACTATTTTATTATTGTTATGTTATAGGTACTTATAATAAATATCAAAAGTGAGCGCTGCAGATCACATGACTTGACGTGTAAATACTATTTATTAATTTGTATCTGTCACATAATGCCCTTCTTATGGAAACCTAGCTGTACAAACCAGCCTTACGTAAAGTCGCTAGTTCCCCTGTCCATACTCAGCTATCGATATTACAGTAACATCTCGATGTGTACACAGAGTCCCGATATGTACGTTCGTGAATCGTTAAGACTTCGTGGAAGTTTAACCAACTTCAACTTTCTAATTATTATCGTAACAAAGGACCAATCACTGGCATATAAATGAGGCATGGTGCGAGCAACGAACAGCATTCAGCAATCATCATCATCATAATCAATTGTTTACAGCCTATGCCTGGGACAGTTTATTAAAATACCTTCATCTTCCTACTAATTCTTCCTCTTTAATCACTTCCATTTTGTTCCTCTCACTTGCACACTTATGTTATCCGCTCCTCCCATCTATTTCTTGTTCTCCCTTATATTGTTTATGGAATAAGGTACAGGAGAATGGATATAAACATATAAAAGGAACGAACAAAATATGTTGGTTATTGTGATATTTATTCCTAAATACTTCATTTCCATAACTCTCTTTGATAAATTTTTTTTTCCGTCTTCATTACATGCCCATACAATCTCAGTCATGCTTCTTCTACTATCTCATGTACTAATTGTATCTCCACCCTTTCCTGGACAACTTCATTCTTTATTCTGTTTCTCCTTGCATGATCTCCACAAATTTCATTCACTCTTTCCTAGTTTCTTTTACATTTAATGTTAATACTTCTGCTTCATATGTTACTATGGATACAGAATAACCACTATACAGCAATTCCTTACACTTCAAGAGCACTTCTCTTCTATATAACTGTTTTATGACACACCTATACAATCACACCCCCTGATGCCCTCTTCGTATTATATACTGTCTACTCCAATCCTTTGTCTCAAATACGCTTCAAAGATATTTTACGTTCTGTCTTTTCTCAGCTCTACTCCATTCAACTTTATAGCTTTACTAGGCCTTACCCTCTTCCTTGTCACTACCATCACTTCTCACTTCAACATGATACATTTTAATCCACACTCTTTCACTTCCTCGCTACATTCCTGTAACTGTTCCTATACTGCCTCTTCCTTCTCCTCCCATACCAACAAGTTATCACAAACATCATGGCTTTAATTCTGTCCTCCCCAAGATTACTTAAAACTTTATTTATGACAATTTTCATTATAATTACAAATGGTAGGGGTCAGACAGCACCTTCAGCTTAACTCATTTTTTTTTTATTTGGAGCTACTCAGTCCACCCCTTCTCCATCTTAACACAGTTTATGTTATCCTAATACATATTCTTCACTCTCATTACAACTCTTTTTTTAGACTTCAGCCTCCTTCACCACTTTCCAAGCTTTCACTGTCTCCTAATAGTCAAGTACACTTGACATGATGCAGTTTTGATGACTTTACACTTAACACGCACTAGAGATCGAAGACTGCAACAGACTATTCTAACAGCAAAATATCCTTTTCACACCCTTGAGTCCCTTGAGTGCTGATTCTTACCAATGAGCTTAGAAACTATTTCAAACGCCATCTATCATCCCGAATTAATTACAGATTTGTGGTGACCTATTTTCACTGCACATGACAAATTAGCCAAATTATCCAACACAATACAACACAATAAAACTCTACAAAATTACAAAGCAACCAGTATATTTAATGTAAGTATTCAAAGATCACATTACTCTACGAGCTCTCTTTCTCTCTAGCAGATGAAGTATTAAACAAATGCTGATCAACACCACATCGACGGCGTGTCAAGGGTAACTTGCTGTCGCCCTTGTACTCAAGGGCGTGTGAGGGGTGCATTAGCACCCTTATTGACTATTCGGATGGATTTGCACTTTAACACGTGATTGCTAATGCAACTATTGAGTGAACGACAAGGGTTGACGGTGCGTGAAGTAGACTATTCGGATACAGTTTATATTTATATCTACACTATCATATGTCCACTCCACATCCATAAATACAATATTTACCTATTCCTTCCCTAATTCATACCTTATTTCCATCGGCTGTCATATAGTGAAGATAAAGTACATTGTAGACCTCTGTTCCCTAAATTCATGCTGTTCATCTCCCCACCTTCATTCATTCTTTATTTCTTATTCTCTTTTACAGTATCTTCTAATATATATTTTGTACAGTGGCAGATCAGGATTATTTCCTTATAATTCAAACACCTCTTTCTGCTTCCTTTCTTTAGAAATTGGTCAAATAATTCCTTCTTTCAGTCTTTCAGTACTATATTATCTGTATATTCCACTCCCTTCACTCTGTATATTTATTTTATTCCTGTTTCTTTCACAGCTCTTATAATTTCCAAAATTAGTTAATTCATACCTGATATTTTTCACAGTGTCATTTTATTTAATACATTCTCCACCGATTTCCATGTGAGATTTATTCCCTCGTCTTCTTCTAGTTCTTCATGCCTCTCTGTTTCACTCTCAGAACTTTCCTTTACAGGGTTGAACATCTTCTTAAATATTCCCTATATAGTTGCTTCTCTTCTTCTTCTTCTTCTCCTGCCTTCATTATTCTTCCTTCTTCATCTATAATTTTAACGTATTTTTATCCACCTATTTCTTAACTGTCTATAGAGCACCTTACTTCCTTCCACACCTCTTTCCAGCGTCTCTGTCTATTTTATCATCCAATCCTTCCTGGATTCTTGTACCAGTCGCCTTACTCTTCTCTCCCTATACTCTTCCACTGTTTCTTCATTTATATTCTTAAAAATTCTTCTGAATGCCTTGTTATCCTCCCTCGCTGCTTCCTTCGCTCCATCGTTTCACCATTGTGTCTCCTTACACATCCTTTTAGCACTATTCCTCAACCATACATCTTATTTTGTTCCCACAAAACTTTTCTTAAGCCTTTACCATTCCACCTCTACACTTTACTTCGCATCCTTGCTCATCTTATCTTTATTAAATACATTTCTTTTTCCTCCTAATTTTTAATTCCTGCGCACCCTTATTCTTCTTTCTGTATTTTCTACTACCCTCCCCATCTCACCATGTTTGTTACCAGCAACCTGTATCACTATCTAAATACACGCTTGTTATCACATAAATATTTACAGTCTTCCTTTTCATTTCCTTGTACATAAGGAAGTAATCTAGTATAGACCTTTGCCCCCTATCCCAACTGTATCATGTAAATGTATGTGTTTCCCTTTTATTCTTGAACCAACTGTTTACTACATTTATTATATTCCATACACATAGTTTCAATAGACTTCCACTGTTCTTGTTTCCGCACCAAACATATTATCTCGCTTCTTTATTTAAAAATTGATACATTAAAAAGTCGTAAGATATAAGAAATAAGATAATATGATATGTTTAGGGGAAAAAATAATATAATATTTCAGCAAAGAACATGAATGAATTATTATACACTGTTACATAAACCTATTGAGAGAAACACTGTTTAGCAAAGAGTATAACAATCAAGTCCCCATTTCCCAGACCTCAATTTAAAATACAAATTCGCTAATAACTCATTAAATATTGGCTTCATAAAAATATGTTTAAAATAAAAGACATGTACTCATCAAACTAAAAAAGTTCCATCGCATTTTAATAAATTGTTTTATTAAGGAAATCTTGAATTATCAATTTAAATAAGATAGTTCAAGTATTATATAAATCTCGTCAATTTAATTTGAAGGGTTTTGATAAGGCTGTGGATATTATAATAGTTAAATTTACAATGTAGAACAAATTAAATTTGCCAAGACTGAAATTGTTTTTAAAACGGCTTTTAAGTGTGTGTTTTTCACATTACGTCTTCTAGCTCATCTGAATTTTATCAGTAGTCAAATCAATCTAACATTAATTTTAGCTTAACCTGGAGATAATTGAAAAAATTATCTACGGATTCTATATGAAAAAAGTCTAATAAAAACGATGAAATAAATTCTACCAAAGTATGCTTGATTGATAAGCCACCATCTTGAAAAAATGGCGGAAATAATTGGTCAATGGAGTGAAAATAAACAATATCTTGAGAACCATACATTTTAATCCAAAGATGGAACGAAGATAAATGAAAGATTATAAAATTTCATAAAAAAAAGTTTTTATATTCTTAGTATGATGAATGGTCATAGACATCTATAATTCTAAAGTTCACAGGTAACTCTTGATAATAATCTTTTTAGGACGATTTTTATATTTCGTTTGTCTAAATCACTTCTTCCCTCTCTCCCATTCACTCAGGTGATACATATTTATAAATATGCTGTATTATATTATATCTTTATATTTAATTTGAATTATAATATTAAAACTATGCAGAAAACTAGTAGCTCAAGTGCATGTATTATGTAGGCTGTAGGTGAAAATAAAATTATTTCGTCATTTCCAATTAAAACGCTAAAAATCGTTAAAAAATATATATTAAAACTACATGTATTGGATAAAAAAAAATCAAAACAAAATTCAGTTTATTAAAATCTGTAGACATCTTAAAATTCAACAACATTTATCAATTACGTGTGTTTATTAACTATTTATATATAAAGGAAACCAAACTATTGTTTAGTTATTTTTTTTACAGGCTCGCAGCGAGTAACACATGATGGAAGAAAAATGCTTATTGTATTATATAAATCTTGGAAATGTAGAAGAAATTTCCAGTTACAAGAATGGTTAAAGTGTCTGAAAACTATCAGGAATACCTGTGACATTAATAATCTGATAATATCTGCTATTGTACGGATAATACTCAGTTTTTCTTCTTCAAGATGTTCAGAATTGTTGTTGTTGTTGTCGTGATACGCTACTAGCACACCTGCAGCAGTCTCTAGAAATGTGACAATGTCAGCAATTCTAGCCAATGTACTAGTGATTATTTCTCCTTCAAAATAACCAAGTAATTTCTGACTCGTGTATTTTGTACTTTATAGCAACACACTTCCATCATCCTTTAAATAACCTTTCATTTGGTTAATCAAATCAGCAACAATATTCTATTACCAGCCTCGGTGGCGTAGTTGGCTAACGCGCTAGTCGTGTTGATCTGCTCGACTGCTGAGGGCGGGGAGATCGAGGTCCGAATCTCGGTCGGGTGAACTGGGGGTGGTTTTTCCTAAATGGTTTTCCACTCTCCCTCCACGCAAATGCGGGTTCACTTCCTCTAATTCAACCTTCCCAAGTCCTAATCCATTAGAGTAATTAGTACTTAAAGCGTATAACCCGAACGGGTAGTAAGACGTGGTGATAAAAAAAATATCTATTCCTTATCATTTTTCTTCTAAATATTGGGCAACATGAAGGGATGCCTAATGCCACGCCCTGACTTCTGGCCTTCCTGCTTTGGCCTCGGGTAATTCACAAGCAAAACATTCAGGGGATCTCTTTCCGATTTTGAAAATTCACATTACATTGCTGATGGTAGCAGACATCTGCTGCATGTAAGTATAGTACAGACTGAACCCAACGTTTCACATTAATAATTCACAAATAATAGAATGATCAACATGTTTGTTCTTATTATTAAATTTGCCAGAACTTTGAATTCAATCATATTATTATTATTATTATTATTATTATTAGCACCGCGTCTTACTACCCGTTCGGGTTATACGCACTTACGCTAATGTGTAATGGTAGGGTGATTGTGAGATGAAATGGAGGACCTACAGTTTAACGTGGAATACGAACCACGGTGGAGGCCTGGCATTCCTCACATTCACAAGATGTCTTGTCAGAGGTGAAGGAAGGGTTTGGTAATCAGATAAATCTTTGCCGGGACCGAGGATTGAACCCCGGCTGCCAGCATAGAAGTCTGACACCTTACCCCCTATACCGCCAGGTCACCTTGAATTCAATTAATTTGACTGTAACATTTTCTTAGTATTTAAACACTTTTATATGAAAAGTTGACATTCATTTGCACCGAGTCTGACTGTCCCTTTGTAATATTTTCATATTGGCATTACTGGGGTAGAGATGAGCAGGGACGTTGTTACAGGGAATGGTTGGGGGAGAGGGGTTTATAATCCATGTGTTTGTTTTAGTGATATTTTAATTTTAAGCTCGCATTCTAATAACCTGATTGAATGTTCCTGCTACTTTGGTCGAAAATGAGCTTAGACACATAACTATGCCCTAATTTACAATTTTGTGATCACATTATTATTTTTAGTGATTTAATATAAGTTATGGTAATAAGTCCATTATAATGTAAAAACTGTATTTATTTCTACTAGATGAAAACAACCTACCTAAAAAATATAGAAAAAACAACTACATTTTTTATTCTTAAAAACATTAAAGACAGGACATTTGGATAAAGTTTCCGGCTTATTATTTCGATACCACATCCCCAGATATTACGACTTCCCCAATAGGATTGCCACCCATCCCATATTTTACCGCGTCCTTCTGTCTCGCTTGAGTCTACATAAACATTGAGATTGTATGAACACAAAACAAAAAATACCGTGTAATAATAACAATAATAATAATAATAATAATAATAATAATAATAAATGGATACGTAATAGAATGGATAACAGCCAGATGTTATTTTAACTCAGTTAAAAAGTCCTCGCTTTTGAAAACCAACAATATTTTCCAAATAACTCTTTTTCACTAATATACTATTTACGTCACTGGAGATTAAAAATGTATGATTTAAAAGTACATTATATGTTTGGAGAGAGAAGGGAAAATAATTTTGGGAAAATAATCCCCAATACAACCAGCCGGGATTAAAACTTTGACGTTCCAGTCACCAGAAAACTTAAAAACCTCTCTGGCTGAAATTCTAATTTTCTTCCCTCTCTTTTTATTTTGTACATTGGCGCCTAAGTGTGATAGTGCACCCCACTTCGCTAAATAGCTTAAAAATCCCCAAGTAGGCACCGTTGTTAAATGAGAGGAAAAAGTCTTGGTCATATTCCAAGATGTAAAGAACATGACCAATATTCAATACCTGTTGATATTATTACGGTGTGTAGAGAATTAAACTAAATGTATTTTACTGAAATAATATTTTATAATGTATTGGCCAAAATGATTCTGTTGTAAACACTTTCCTTTCGTCTATTCTTTAATATAGTCAATAATGAAACAACTTCTTAGCTGCAATGTTGGTAGTCATGGTGGTGGGTTGGGAAAGTTTATTCTTCAACGATAACAATGCAAGGCTATATTCAAATGTATTCCAAAGTAAAAGCGTAGGTACGTGTACAATTACAAAGGTCGTAAAATAGAATATGAGTCCATTGGCAGCGACATTCTTCCCACTATACAAAAATTAAAATATTAATTAAATACTGTACCTGCAAACCCGAAAGAACACACTCCTTTTGTTTATTTTTGTTTGTGAGAGAAATTTTTTGCTACCCATATGGAGTGAATCTCAATAAGGTTATATTCAGATAGTAGACGAAGTGAATACAAAAAGATTGGGCTCAATTTATTGTAGAATTTTTCAATAAATTCTTACACCATATAGACCAGTGGTTCTTAATATTTTTTGGGTCACGGACAACTATTAGAATCTGACAAAGGCCATGGATCGCCTTCCCATAAAAATAGACGTAAATATACACACACACTTTAATACAAAAGTGTCTACCCTTGTAAGCCCAATATCAACCTTTATTACTGGTCAAAATTTATAAATGAGGGCTTTAATAACAATGCGTTCCTGAAGATATGCAAATGACAATAGAATTTCTCAAGTTTTAACAGGAAGTCAACATATTTTATACGAAAGTGTCGAACCTTTAGGGCCCAATATTAATCTTTTTTTATTAGTCAAAATGTATAAATGACGAATTTAATATCAATGCGATGACTTTAAAATATGCAACCATTAATAAAATTTCAGTTTTTTTTAAACCGGAAATTGTTTTAAATTTTTAACAAAAATTTGAAATTAAAATAATAAAATGACAATGTTTTTTTTTTACTATAAGCCGAAAAAGGGTTTTCGTAACTATAGCAAAATTGGATAGTTTACTTTATTGCAGTGTAAATTTATTATATTCACATGGGCATAATATAAAAACAATCTTTACAACAAATTATGGCTATCACTTTTCCTTTTCATACAAAAATTAATGGTAACTTCATGAAGAAAAGTTAAATAAATTCCAAGTGTGTAGCTTCAAAGTGAGCTTTAGTAAATGTTCCATAGTAAAAATTCAATGAAATGGCTGCTGTGGTTTTCCTTGAATAAGGAGTTGAAATTGAGGAGTAGCCTTTAACAGTGGAGTGCGCATGTCATCTTTGACATTCAAATATTTTTTTTATGGCACCAAGTGATTAGTACCCCACCTGTTGAAGAAACAGGGAACTTTGTAATTGAATCCAAGAGTTGATCTACAATTTATAATTTTTTGTCTTCGGTTCACGGACCCCAGTTTAAGAACCCCTGATATAGACAAACGGACAACAGCGCAACACATAATGTTTACGTTTTAAAACTTCAATATTAAGTTCAATGGAGAATTTTGTATATAGGTAGATCTTAAGCAGCTCTTTCAAAAAATATAAACTTAAATGTACAGGTAAATTGCAACATAAATTTCCGCAGTTTAAACTCATTTTATTACTGCACATTGAGGAAAATGAGCTTCCTTATAATCGAGCACACTACTCATGAGCAACTTTGAAACATAATCTTATAGGTTTGAAATTATTTAGTCGATATTTTTTTACAGTATTCTATGTTGTTAACGGAAAATGTTCATATTTAATAAAATATATTTAATAATCTATAATGTAATATTTATAGCTTCAACCTTTATCTGTAATAAATTCTAATAAATAAATTTAATTTAGAGGGCGATGGATGGTTACTTTAATAACTTTCTATATAATAATAAAAGGAGGTGTTTGTTTGTGTGCAATGCACAGCCAAATTCGTCACGCAGAGATCTGACATTTTTAACTTAAGTAGATGGAAGGGGGTACGAATGACCCTCGAAGCCGGATTTTTAAAATTTTAATCAGTTTTTTTAACTAGGCTATTTTTAATACATTTTTTAAGAAAATATTTTTAATCTGATAATTAAATTCTCATGACAGAATGGCACAATGGGGCCTTATATAATTATTATACCACAGTGGATCACGGGCAATGCCATGCGGGATTGCTAGTGTTTAATTAAAGAAATCTGCAGGTGATTCTTCGATGAGAATGCAGCTAGATAAATCACATTATCATACTAAATTGATTACTGAGGGATGTCGTAGAAGGCAAGGTGGAATGGGAAAAGGAACCAAGCTCACGATTAATGTAATTGATTTATGACTTTAAACAAATAAAGAAGATTAAGTTTCAGGATCTGAAAGAGGAAGCTGTTTATAGAGCATAATGATGAACCTAGTTTTGAAAAAGGAAATTAGCCTATGAAAATACAGAATAAATAAATAATAATAATGGTTAGTGGGATAATTGTGCGGATATAGGCCTATATAATAAATGATTGGTGAATGTCACTCCCGGAATTGCAC
Source organism: Timema poppense (assembly GCA_902141375.1). NCBI lineage: Eukaryota > Metazoa > Arthropoda > Insecta > Phasmatodea > Timematidae > Timema > Timema poppense. The sequence goes on along the minus strand of CABFOV010001697.1, from coordinate 54,355 downwards.
CAGGTAATACAAAAAAATAATTAAAAGTACTACTATATAAGATTCATAAAAACCTCATCTTTGACTTCGGCTTCGACTCTGATTCACACTCCACGTAGTTATAGGTCAAGTCATGTTATCTCCAGCTATCAATTCCAATTGATATTATCAATAATTATAAGATAACACAAATAATTTAGTAAAAACTTGTATATGCTGGGTGTAAAAGAATTGTTTGTATCTTCTAAAAAGCCTCTTCCATGGAAATTAGTCTCTAAACGTATTTTTTTTAATCTGTTGCTTTACGTAACACACTATTACTTATGCTCGACAAACACTCCGTTTCTGGCACAAGAGCTCACGGAAATATGAATGGTCCATCCACGGTATACAAACCCGGGTCACATCCAGACACAAATACACGCACACACGTCACTTCCCTGGCAGGTTAAAGAGACACGAGCAACTGGTGATATGTACAGCACCACTATCACCTGAGGACGTTTGCACCGGACATGTGGCGGGGAGAGGGGAGGGGGTGGGGGCCACCAATCCCCCGTCATCCCTCACCTTCATGAATGTTAATAAGACGATCGTAGAGGTTGTCTCACGCGTTGTGTTGTCGGTCAATGAACGTCAACAAAATGTGCTACTTTAACAGACACAGTGTAGCCTGGGGAGGAGATAAGAAGATTCATTGTCCGCCGAGAATACAAGAACTGAACAGAAAGGTTATCACGTGATGACCTCTGAACCAATCACAGAATATCAACACCCTGATTTTGGTAATAAGAACAGTTTAGAAAATTGCTGCCAACATTGACAACATTTTACTATATCATATGTGTTAGTTAATAGGTATTAATAGTATGTATCATAACTCATAAGTGATAGCTGGAGATAACATGACTTGACGTATGAATTTATTAAAATTGTTCTAGTAACGTTAGTAACTAACTTCTACTGTTATTCTTACCAAAATCATACTATACTTATTTCCAATGTGACTTGAAATAGCTTTTTCAGCTCCACAAGACATCTTTTTGATAGACCCAAGTAAAAATAAAACAGTAATTCACTGCGCATGCGCCTGCAAAGCTAGATGCAAGCAGACATCGACTGCTTTTAGATGATTTACTTTTTCTAACTCATTAAATTGAAAATGTGTATTGTTCTCAATGTGTGTTGATTTGTTTCATTACATGACACAATGATTTTAACACCTCCGTCGTGATATTTATTTTAAAGAGTGGTTTTCCACTATAGAATTAATCCTTTACGAATCTTCGAAATTTCGTATCCGTATTTGAAGCTATCTAAGATTTAGAACATATTACAAATTTAGAATCTCAATATTAATAAAAAATCGAATCAAATTAAATTTTTTAACTCCAAATATGTTTCAAATATTTTTTATTCGATGGAATGTTATCCGTAATTCAAATCTAAAAACAAAACTTTTAAATAATTTATGTTTCTATAAAATCTAACCTCAACATTTGTTTTAATATAATAAAATAAATTCCACCATGTCATTTTAATTAAGTCATGTGACCAGTATTTACATATTTTGATGTTAATGAATGAGATTTTAAACACATTTTTTCAATTACCTTGACAAAAGTAAAATTATATCTGCTAATATTAGATTTGAATTTAATTTGAACACAAATAATGATACAATACTTGATTTGAAACAAGTTCCTTATGAAATGTTTGATTTAAAATAGATTTGAAATTAAAAATCTTGGATTCAAACAGGTTTCTCGAAAATAAAATTTGTGATCGTAAACCTAATAGTAAAATCGAACCTATTACATTCAACATATCTTATACTCTATGGTAGGAGATATTGATGCGCAAACTTTTTGTGGGTGTGATCTCAATAAAGTATTATTTTTATTTAGAAAACCCCATGCCACCATATAAATAAAGTAAACATTTTCTTCCAACTTGTTTTTACTGTGAAGTTTTGGTGCCATATAAATGTTTCTAAGACTGTCAAATGTGTGTATACATAGTCATTTTACTGCGCATAACATTTGCTTACAGGATTACAAAGGTTGCATATTTCTTACATATTCTCTGTTTTGGTCATAAAAAAGAATGTCAATGACCCCTTGATATCTCAGGACCCCAAATTGTGCTGTGACCGCAGGGTTGCGCAACACTGCTGTATAGGACAAAGGGGGAAGTTCGAATCTTAGCTCAAATTGAGCTAGTGCTGCCATCTGTTAGACAATCACTAAACCTTTATAGTGCACTTTAGATTCTGTTTAAATAGAGGTATCTGTCATATTAAAATTAATAATAGAATCAAGTATTTACTGGGGCCCTTGTGGGGTGTGATCTATAAATATTATTCTCCCAGAAAATGTGTGTAATGTAACTTTCCTCTCTTTTCCCCCGTACCCTTAATTTCTAATTGATATTTTAAGGACGTTGGTTACCTGTGACTTCACGGCTGGTCAATATAGAATTTCCCATATTAGTGAATTTACGTTTTACTTAGCAAATTTTAAAGATTTATAGCATTGAAACAAAAACCACGCATTCTTAAATTATTTTGCAAATAGCTCTACATTGTCAAAAAATTGTTAATTTTATCTTAAAATAGTTTTTTTTTGTAAACGTATTTTTTTTATAAATGTTTTACAACTTAGGCTATTAGTCTTGGTCATGAAAATGTCTTGTAGGAGTCTTCCTGCCAGGATGTAGATTAAAAAAGTCCATGGTAGAATAGTTATATCTAAAATAGGAAACAAGGAAAATTAAAAAGCAAGTCAATGTTTTCAAGGGATCAAAATTAAAGTGACTGTGTAAACTCGCCAGAGGAAGAGGGAAAAGTTTATCAGCCCTCTCAAGGCAAGTTTCTCATTTTCTTCCCTCTCTTTCCATTTCGTACATTGGTGTCTACGTGTGACAGTGCTTAGACTGCTTAGGTGCGTCAAGTAAAGATGCAACCCACTTCGCAAAATCGCTTACAAATCTCCATGTAGGCAAAGACATTAAGTCTTTATTTATATTATTTATGGCCCCATGAGGTATAGTAAGTGATACACTGCCCCCTCTTTCCCCCTCACCCCACAAACCCCTCTTTCTGGTCACCATCATGAGGACCAACCGGCCGCGTGGTGTCCACCTGGCTGCGAGTCTAGTGGTCCCGGGTTCGTTTCTTGGCTGGTACCTTGAGTATTTTCCCTAAAGGGGAATGGTTTCAACGGTCACCAAAGTATGATTAATTAGTTTTGAGTTAGGTTAAGACTCACCCCGGCTCCATAACTTCATAATAATTAATAACTATCATCACATCATCTCATTGTGGGTATGACGTGTAGACAACACTCCTAGGTGTATTCTGGACAACACTCTGTGCCATCAGAGCTGCAAATAGTCTACATACAGGCGAC
>CABFOV010001697.1:26434-38683 GCA_902141375.1 Timema poppense | reverse complement strand
GCATTTAATGTAAAATAACAAGTATATAGAAATGCATATATTATCAAACTTATGCTAATTAACAAGTTGTATACGATTTAATTATCAGATTATCACTAATTGAGACATTAAAAACAAGGATTAGTGACTAGTTCCTCAATAATAAGTTTGAGGCGGCACCTCATAAATAAATGGTACCCTCGTTAGCGTAAAGGGGTGTTGATAAAATCGCAGATTTATCACGTGATGTAAAACACCTCAGTACACTGGATGGGTTTTTATTTTCTAACGCATCTAACTACCTGTTCAGGTTAAGGCGATTGGCCCCTTTCATTTGGCGTGGAAATGCAGAACCAATGGAACAAGCGGTTATCTTCAGGAATTCTTATTGTCTTGCAATTTTCTTTTCGGAAACGTTTTGTTCAAGAATAGAAGCATGTTGATTAGGTTAAACTTTTTATATACTCATCTCCTCTATAATTTTAACAGTAGTCAAATATCGAGTAAAATGACATTTTTTAATAGAAAACTGCTGGCTTCATAACAAAATATAAGAACTAATAAACATCAATACATTATCTTAGATGGGGTGTTGAAAATAATAACATAAAAATTTCATCCGTTCTCGAGAAAACTGATATTTCCAAACGTGTGGTTTTTCCGCAAGACCTGTCCTGTAGCTAGCGCCATCTACGGTTTCCATGATCCATCTGTTCTTGTTGGCGCGGAAGGATACTTTGGTCGGTTGTGAAGCCATGCCATGCCTTTTACCCTCCTGCCCACCATCCCACAAAATTAGCTTTAGGGCCAGTTTCATAGTAAAGTTTAGTAGGCCTCAAGTGCGGCGTTACACTAAGTACAAGACGACACCTACCTAAACTCGAATGGAATGGGCCGTTCTCGCATAGGAAACTGTCCCATTCCATTCTGGTTTAGGTAGGTGTCGTCATGAACTTAGTGTAGCGCCGCACTTGAGGCGTACTAAATTTGACTATGAAACTGGCCCTTAGACTTACACTTGATAGGGCCAAGGGCCTTAAATTATCATTATTGTAATTGGATAGGTATAAGGAAGGAAATATTTTAGATGTAAGCTACGCATTTACTTGGAAGAATAATGGGAAACCATTTATGAAAAACCACCCTCAGTATATCTGACCCCAACCGGTATTCGAGCCCCAATCCCCCCTCCCCCTCTTTATCAGCAGAATGAGTTTTAAACCCTGAACTACAGCTCAATAGTGATCAGGAATAATATGAACCTAACGCCTTAGATTTCTCGGCCACGCCAATTCAAACGCCATGATGCAGATTATATAAAATAAACTGCTCTGAGTAATTTTTGTCAATGTTATACAATACACAACAGTAACACGTTATAAAATAGAATTGTTTTACAATATATTTTTTATGCATTGTGTAAACGGACCTTTGGGGACGTCTCATCGACAGAGTTCCTTATCTTACAAAGGTTGCCAATTTCATTTCTGAGGGAACCCCAAGCTTATTTTGCGTCTAATACGCCCCGAACAGAAAACGTTTCCATTCGCTTGTTAACTAGGATCCCAGTTTTAACTCTTTGAGATGTAGAAAAGCACAAATAACTAGCAGTGTAGGACTATATATCAAGTTAAATAAGGCTGGTCTCTAAATTTCTCAGTTCAAATAACCACGTGTTCGAAAGATATGTTATTGATATTCCTATACGTATCGGTGGTCAACATGGCCTAGTGTGTCACTCTCACGTTGGACTGGATTGCCTGTAATGAGACCAGGGTTCGAATCTAGTTCAAGTTAGGTGTGATATATCGTAACCAGTTTCTCATCCTCTATCTACGCAACTGTTGGTACATTTTATCTAAGACTATACCTTCTTCATTCCTATCCCATTAACGCCATAGTTCTCAACCAGGTTTCTTCATTGCTTGGCGAAAATTTCCAAATTGTTAAACTATTCCTCAAATATTATTTGTTATGAAGTTTATAAACATTCGATATGATATAACACTGAAACTGCGATACGCAGATTTAAAAAAAAATCACTGTGTCTTACTGGCTGTTTAAGTTATACCTAAACATTATAATAGCTCTTATAGGTTAGGGATGAAGACGGAAGTGTTTTAGAGGTAATCAACCGATATTTGCGTGGATGCAGAGTGGGAAACCATTTAGGTAAAACGATCCTCAGTAGACCCAACCATGATTCGAACTTCGATCTCCCAGTCATCAACAGGCCAGTCTAACACGAGGGTTACTCCTTAGACCATTAGATCACTAAAACTGGTCGTATTCTAGTTACTCCACGACTATCATAATATCGACTAAACTGTCAGAATATTAACGATCGGGTGGATGTTTGTTTGTTGCTTTTGACCAAGAAGTCACGTTGTAGGCATTGACCGCGTGTAAAGAAGATATCGGTGCTAAACAGGACCTAGGCAAGAATTGCATTCACATGGATACAACTACTACTATGGTAATATACCAGTGTCGTTGTAGATTTCTGAACGTATCTCTTGGACATGGGGTATAACTTGGCTAGCTCATTTGGTAGAACTTTGGGAGGTTTAATCCAAAGTCTAAGCCTCAAGACTGTGTCAAAAACATATTTTAAAAGCACGACATGATAGTTTAACGTAAGCTTTTGTTCATTATTTTTCAAGCACTGATTGTTACTACCCATTTGGGTTATAAGCTTATTTACTAATTACGCTGGTTGCTTTTGGATGAAGAATATTATATTTACCTGTCGTAAGTGTACCCACATTTTCGTGGAGGGAAAGTAAAAACCATTTTGTAAAATGCAACCTCGATACACCCGACCGGGATTCAAAACCAAAACTCCCCGTCATCGGTAGTCTAGTTTAACATAAGAGTGACTCCTCAGACCATGCAGCCACTGAATAAGGTACCAGAAACATTATCAAATGAGCTACAATGAAGCAATAACAGCGATTCCAGTTTTTATAGACTACAGCGCTTGGTGGTTGAATGTGTCACTAACAGGCCACGATTAAGGCATGTGTCAAATATGTCATGTAAAAGGGCCTACGAGGCTAGGGGCCCCCACTCATCCCACAAATAAATAATTTTGACTTTTCATATTTATTTTTAATAATATTATATTTCAATATTTCATTATTTTTAGGTTTGTTCGTAAAGCTACACTGGAAATTCCCTAATCTGATCCCTATCAGTTCATTTATTGTCCATGATATTGTCCGCTAGGGGCACTGGTAGCCTGGCATCAAGTGGAGTTCGACAGTCTATGGTTATAAAATACTAGCTGACCCGGCAAACGTTGTTTTGCCATATAAATAATTTTTAAGTAATTTCTAGTGTAGACAAAAAATAGCTTACTTATTGTAAGTGTGTAAGAATGTGGTATATGCGTGAAATAGGCATGGAGCGCTGTGAACGATGAGGGAATATAAAAATAACAAAAGGCAAACATTATTTTTAAGTTATTATAATTTATTCCTTAAAATTATATATCATTAATTAATCAATTACGACAGTAACACTAACAAACAATATCAATCTCTTAATGCCATAGCGTGAACAATATTTTTTGTTAGTCCATCTTTAGCTAACACAAACAAACTGGATGGTTTACCCACTCGAGAGCATGCCACGTATAATTGTCCGTGTGAAAAACATGGTGTTCTCAAATCTAAGCCACAAATAGACATCGTTTGACCTTGGAATTTGTTGATAGTCATTGCAAATGCCAATCTAATCGGAAACTGAATACGTTTGAATTGAATTGGCACTTGACGATTGATCAGTTATCGACCGGGGATGAAAAATGATTAAATTACTAAAATGGCTATTAAAAAATAGGGGTTGGTGATAAAAGGGTAAAAATTTAGGGTTGTATGTATTTTTTAATGCGACATAATAAAAAAAATAAAGATATTAAAAAAATGTTAAGGGTGGACAACCCTTATCACTAAGGGTTTTGAAAAATAGATGTTGGCCGATTCTCAGACCTACTCAATATGCTCACAAAATTTCATGAGAATCGGTCAAGCCGTTTCGGAGGAGTACGGGAACGAACATTGTGACACGAGAATTTTATATATAAGACAAGATTAACGCAGCCTTTGCTTTTGGCAAGCCGGAAATACTAAATATCTGCAGATGGTACAGTTGAATTTTGACAGAAAAATAAACATTGATTTTTTTATTGACAATAATTTCTGGGATAAAATAATAAAATAATTGGTACAGGGCCCCCAAAAATTGTTAATCCGGGCCTGGTCACTAACTTCAGGTCTACTGTTTATCAGACATGTTAATATTTTAGTATCATAATCAAAGCCTTAACGAATGCATCCCCTTTCCCTGGTTTTCAATCATCTGAAGCTTTTACTGAAATATTATCATTTATAATTGTAATTATTTGTTTGTAATTAGTATTTGTTAACCATTATTATCTACCCCTATTTCCCTTCTTCACCCAAAACACTATTTTTACGTCACACCCCCTTCGTGAGCTTTCCCCGTTCATTAATCAGGCAAATGCCTGTCCACTTCATGATCTGGCTTCACCTCCTGACCGTTTCACTAACTGGGCAGAAAAACTCGTCCAGTTAATGAATTGTTCAGCGTTTCTACTGCCCAGTTCATGAAATGTCTAGTTCGTTAACTGGTCGGCTCCAATCGTTACCGAATTAATTAACTGGACGAGTTTTTACCTATTCCGTGAAATTGACAAGTGAAGAAAATGTTTGGTCTTGAAGTTAATTTAACTTTAGATCACTTTTTAATGGAAGATTAGTTCAAGTTAGGTTGGGTTAATTCAAGGCCTTAGCCAGCCTATAATTTCAGGGTGCGCCTGGTGGGCATACCCCCCAATCGCCAGAGGATATAAAAATTATAAATTATAAACAGTTCTAGAAGATATCTGAAGTGTTTTTATATGGCAAAATAACCCCCTAACTGCTGGAAGTTAGGACAAATTCTAAATGTTAAATAGTTCTAGAAGCTATCTGAAGTGTTTTTATACGGCAACATAACCCCCTAACTGCTGAAGGCTAGAAAAAATTCTAAATATTGAACATGTCTGAACCTTTCTGAAGTACTTTTTATGCTAACAGCCCCCTAATTTGTACTTGTACCTTAATTTTGATATTGTTTGAATCTATATATAATTTGTTCATAAAATTTCGGGGGGGAGGGGGTTAACCCCCTTGATTACGGTCTTGGGTTAATTTAATATAATATAAATGAATTTTAGCTAAGAGTGTAATGGATAGTACAATAAGTTTCAGTTCATGAAATGGACAAGAATTAATGTAATTTTTGCTAATTTTTGACTTGGTAAAGCGAATAAGCCAGTTCAAGAAATTAGCGTAAGTTTACCCAATTCATGAAATGGACAGATTCACTATTGGGCTGTAACATATATAGTATAGGTGCCTTTTCCCCCAATACAGATGTTTCTCTCAGTAGTAGGCAGTCAGCCACGCTTCAGGCAAATTTACTGAAACATTTTCATTATTAGTGGTACGTTGACTTACAGTTAAGCGACGAGGAACGTTGATATGCATTGAATTTGAATTTAAAGAAGAGATCCCTTTGTATGAAAGATAAATCTCGCCTTTTTGTTGCTAGAGTGACTGCTAGATAAGTTAATACACGAAGGAATCCTTATAGCGATGATAAAGTTGGTTTATTATATACGATTTGATCCATTCTCATCCTAATGTGGGTTTTATTCTAGTTCTATTATTATCTGTTCTAGTCCAAATATGGGTTTTCTTCTAGTATCATCTGTTCAAGTCCAAATGTGGGTTTTCTCCTAGTATCATCTGTTCTAGTTCTAAATGTGGGTTTTCTTCTAGTATCATCTGTTCAAGTCCAAATGTGGGGTTTCTTCTAGTATCATCTGTTCTAGTCCAAATTTCAGTTTTCTTCTAGTATCATATGTTCAAGTCCAAATGTGGGTTTTCTTTTAGTATCATTTGTTCTAGTCCAAATGTGGGTTTTCTCCTAGTATCATCTGTTCTAGTCTAAATGTGGGTTTTCTTCTAGTATAATCTGTTCAAGTCCAAATGTGGGTTTTCTTCTAGTACTATCTGTTCAAGTCCAAATGTGGGTTTTCTTCTTGTATCATCTGTTCTAGTCCAAATTTCAGTTTTCTTCTAGTATCATATGTTCAAGTCCAAATGTGGGTTTTCTTCTATTATCATCTGTTCTAGTCCAAATGTGGGTTTACTTCTATTATCATCTGTTCAAGTCCAAATGTGGGTTTTCTTCTATTATCATCTGTTCTAGTCCAAATGTGGTTTTCTTCTAGTATCATCTGTTCAAGTCCAAATGTGGGTTTTCTTCTTGTATCATCTGTTCTAGTCCAAATTTCAGTTTTCTTCTAGTATCATCTGTTCTAGGTCAAATGTGGGGTTTCTTCTATTATCATCTGTTCTAGTCCAAATGTCAGTTTATTTATTCTAGTTTCACTCACTGCTACACCCAACTCTCCAACCAGAAGTTACCAACTCTGAATAAGCCACGAAAAATAAAGGTAATCCCTCCTAGCCCAAATGTGCGTTTTGTTCCTTGAGTTTCAAACATTCTCATCCAAAAACGAGTTTATTTCCCCCAGTTTCAGACTTCCTCACTTGAATGCGGGTACATTTCCTCCCTCTCCAACCATTCCCTCATCAACTAGGACTAGATTAGTTCCACCCTCTCTAAGGACTGGGAGCGAGTCTAATGAGACCACACTGCTTGTCCGTATCCATCCCCTTCAGGACCGCAACTAATGTCTGGTTTTTTGTACCTCTGTCCAGGAGAGGTTGGGGGAAAACCTTCTCAATTGTTATGGCACCCTAGCCAAGATGACGCAAACAAAGAACACGCATTGTGCTCCAGGCGCGAATTTTCCTGCCCTTCCGGCTACAACGGAGCATTAAAAAAAATGCGGGTTTAAAGGATGAGAGGGGATTTAATAGGGAGTCTGAATATATATTAAAAAAACCAATTTAGATTTTGTGGATTTGTTGGAATTTACTAAATTAAATTTTTATCGTCCGTTCTCGTAGTTGAAGAATTCACATGTAGGCAGGCGGGTTTGAAGCGTGCAGTTATTTCTTCTATTTGGGTCAAGAACCAACCATTCAAGAGTCGTACAATATATTATAGTGGTACATACAGAGTGAAAAATGTCGTCAAATATACTATGCACCCTTGTTTACAACTTGTTATATAATGTATTCTTAATTTATACATTATATATATTATACATAATATATTACTATATAATATTTCTTATAGTATGTTACATATTATATAATATAAATTAAAAAATGTTAACTAATCGATAAAATAGTTATCAACATTTTAGAACACATTCTAAATTTATATATGCTATATTCAAAACTTTTGACTGGAGATGTTAACCTTATTTTAACTTTTTTTTTTAAATATGTTTTATATTTTTCATCTTTTTATCAAACTACACTTGTATTGTAATTTTTAATATATATTATTTATGATGGTTTGACCATTTGACTATTTTAAATGCACTAGATATTGAGTCAATGAAATATTTTAAATATTATGAAATTTTGTTATAATTGGTATTCCAGGATTATAAATAACTTGTCCAGGGTCATTCAGTTGTATATAATTTTTCATTAATATTCAAATTTATAAAATCTTAAATTTGAAATAATATTTATTTTAAATTCTTTAAATAACAATATCTAAGTCTTAACATATATTAAATAGTTAGTTTTAAAAGCTAAAATTAGTTTAAAAAATATATACATATGGGCCATACATTTTTAGATTTAATTATTCATATTAGTTTGTTTTGAAATGTTGACTTTCAGGCGGGAATGGTTAATATTAAATAGTAAAATGGGACTTGTCGAAATAAATCAAACAATACATTTGGTATTATTATTAACCATTATTATTTGGCCATTGTTAAAAAAGAATCCAATTCTTGATAATCTAAGTAATTATGATAATTAATGTTACTTGTCCTGTTCCTAAGTGTCCGCTAGTTTTTACACTTGTAGCCATCCTAATGTCCTTTAAAGTCAGGGGTTTACAACCTTTTGAAAAGTTTGACCGTAACTTTTGTCTTAGAGACAGACCATCGTGACCTCTTTATAACCTAAAAGCGTTCATATCTTGGTCTTTAGTTTTTATTACAGTATTTTCACTGGAATCTAACTACCCGTGTGGGCCATCTACATTTAATTACATATGTGGGGTAGCTATAATCTATACTTAGAAGAACTGTACCTTTATTTGCGTGGAGGGAGAGGGGAAAAACCGTTTAGGAAGAATCACCCCAGTACCCCCAGTTTAAATTTGATTACCAACCCCATCATGGCAAAACAAACGTGCGTGACGCTAGTCCCGTGTGCTTGATTTAATTATTATAAATTGCCTACGAATAAAATTAAGATGTCTCAAAATATAATCAATGATCCTATTGGATATTTTGGAAATTATGCTAGCAACGCCACTTACCTAAACATGAGACTGCTACAGTAAACTAAGTCGGAAAGCAACTGTCAGAGTGGAGTAATCAAAAGAGATATAAGCAGTAGATTAACAATTTATATCAATACAACCGCTTACATTTTTATTAGAATTTTATACCTTTCTATAATCATTGGAATCACTTTAGAAAGTAAAAATAAAGCTATGAACTTAACAATTAACTTCGGTTGTCTTTGGGTAAAGGGCTCGCCTCACTACTCGATGCTCAAGGTTTCACCCGCCTCAGTGGCGTAGTTGTCTAACGCGCTGGTCGTGTTGAGATCAACTGCTGAGGACGGGGAGATCGAGGTTCGAATCTCGTGTCGGGTGAACTGGGGGTGGCTTTTCCTAAATGGTTTTCCACTCTCCCTCCACGCAAATGCGGGTTCACTTCCTCTAATTGACCCTTCCCAATTCCTATTCCATTAGCGTAATTAGTACTTAAAGCGTATAACCCGAACTGTTAGTAAGACGCGGTGCTAAATATTATTATTACTCATGGGTTCAAACCTAGCAGGTTGTGACGGATTTTTCTTGAGCGACGAAAATCCGTAGGACTTGCTTCATAGGGGAGGTAGAGCCGTCGGTCACATGTGTACTCCATTCAAGCTAGGAATTATTCTTTGAAAGGTCTTTTTTTCCTACCAATATCCTACTATATAAATAGATTTCTGGTAGGGAAAAAGGCCTTTCAGAAAACAATTCCTACGGCGAACGGATTTTATATTGTGGCATGTAAAATAACCCTTGAAGGTATGTGTAAATAATTTTCCCGGCAAAATTGGTAGGTCCTTTTGATCTCGCTCGTAGAATTTCTCGTGTGCTGATATGATCAGTCAGTTAAGAAAGACCACGTTAAATACATCAAATAAATGAAAAATACTTCTTAATCCCTTACAAATTCAAGTAGTTAGTACTTAGATTATAACCCGAATGTGTAGTAAAACGTATTTAAAATAAATTTAATAGATTTGTGTTTTTAATTAGATAAAATCAAACATTGAGGGACTCTTTGCTGTGAAATTATAACTTAAAATAAAATTGGGGATAAAATCAATCAACCAAGGAATTTTTGAGAAAAAGATCAAAAATTCTGAGTACCTGCTCAAATATTTTGAATTATTATTATTATTATTATTATTATTATTATTATTATTATTAGCACCGCGTCTTACTACCCGTTCGGGTTATACGCACTTACGCTAATGTGTAATGGTAAGGTGATTGTGAGATGAAATGGAGAACCTACAGTTTAACGTGGAATCCGAACCACGGTGGAGGCCTGGCATTCCCCACATTCACAAGATGTCTTGTCAGAGGTGAAGGAAGGGTTTGGTAATCAGATAAATCTGTACCGGGACTGAGGATTGAACCCCGGCCACCAGCACAGAAGTCTGACACCTTACCCCTAGACCACCAGGTCACCAATATTTTGAACTTTGTAAAAATCTTTGAGATGAGATCGAGCAGATACAAAAAAAAAACTCCACTCTAACTTGAATTTTTGAATAATCGCACACCCTTAACCGTTATATTTCATAGTAACGGAGTGTAGCCTCAAATAGGCGGCACCTTTAAATACAAATAAAGGTGACACTTGATATTTACATATCCTTAACCATAAGCTATACAAAAACAAACTAGCAAAATGTTGCTATTTATAAGAGGAATTCCCCCCTCCCCCCAAGCTACTTGACACAAAAAGAGAGCAAAAGGGGTGTGTTGATGAAGTCTGCCGGCGGTGTCACTAATGATCCTCAGACAGACGCGTGCGTCATTATTGTTTTGTTTTAAATTCAGGTAACGGAAAGCTACGGTCCCACTAAACGACGACCAACAAAAACCGCACCACAGAGGAAGAAAATGTGGGTTGAATATCGATCGTACTTGGAAAATACTTTATCTATATCTTTATATAAACTAGAACAATTAGTTCAAAAGGGAGGGGGAAGGCCTTTTTACTTTCTCATAAAAAGAAAAAGTATCGTGACCCTGAAAATATCTATATCAAAATTATGACTAATCTGTACGTTTTATATGAACACGAACCCAAAAAAAGTGGATTTTACCATTCTCTCCGTCCCCATGTCTGTCTGTCTGTCTGTCCTTGGCCACGTATCCGAAACGGTTATACGAGTTCTGTTCAAATTTGATAATTATAGGGACTTTATTTGATATTGACCTTAGCACTAACATTAGGGTTAGCTTACTCATGAGTGATTTTTTTGAGTGCCAAATTTTTCAAAAATGACTAAGATTTTGATTAAAATGTTTATCTAATATTTTTTGACCTGCATGACCAATAGCACTGTAGCATTCATTTTGGGACAAGGTAAGTTTAGAATTGGGAGATTTTTAAAAATTCAAAATATTTCGAAAAGGTTTCAAACAATTTTGTTTAAAATGTACATCTTAAGATTGTGTGGCATGATAAATAAAACCGTATATACTTGTTTTGGCGGCAAAAACTCATTAATAAGTAGTTTGTTGATGACCAAATTCTAAAAAACTTAAAATATTTTACAAATTGATTCAATGATTTAGTTCCAAATGGATATCTTGGGAGTGTTTAACATGACGATTAACCCTGTTTAAAGCGTATAACCCGAACGGGTAGTAATACACGGTGCTAAATAAGAACCCTTATCATTGGTTTTGGATAAAAATTCAATAAAAAGTTAAAAAGTTAATTACTGATGAGGGTTTTTTGATAATTTGAACTATTTTGAAAATTTCTTTAGCGATTTTGCTTAAAATATATGGGAAACCATTTTGAAAAAGCACCCTCAGAACACTTGACCAAGATTCTAAGCTTGGTCTGCACGTCATCGGCAGTCTAGTCTAATGCCTTACACCATGCGTCCACCGAAGCGGGCGTTAGATTGTTTGCATTATAAATAGTCATTTGGATTTGTTACTCTATAAAAATCATAAGATAGTAGTTATCGAATTGAATGATTTTTGTGACATTTAATTTTTTTGAAATTAGCTCTAACGATTTAGTTCAAAATTGGTATCGGAGAACTAATTTACTTTATCAATAATAATGTATATTTATTTATCTAAAATAAATTATACTAAGGGTGGTTTACCTACAACAATTAAAAAAAAGGATATTAAAAAATATTGACAGTGAAGTTTGAATTCAAAATGTGAATATGGAAATAGATTTTCATGATAAATAGTACTACTTTTTATTTTTACAAATAAATAATTTTAGTGTAGTTCACAAATAATTAATTTTGAAAAGTTGAATTTTTCTAAATTTACTTGATCAATTTGGTTTAAAAATTTATATCCATATAGAGAGAAGTTATTGTGATTTTCAAAATGATGGGTTTGTTTTTATAAAGAAAACGTAATTTAGGATAGATTACTTCAAACCTATTTTTGAAAATTATCTTCAAAGCTATAAAAAAACAATGCTATTAAATTTGTACGATTGTGCCGTAACATTTATATGCAATTTCAATGTAAAATTTGTCTAATATTATTTCTTACTACCAGTTAGGGTCATACGCATGTGTACTGGTTAAGCTAATTTATTAGAAATGAGGTAAAGTCGAATTTAGGGAGGTGTACCTGCATTTTCGTGGAAGGAGAATATAAAACCTGCTAGGTAAAACCACCTTCTATACACCCCGCCAGGATTAAAACCCCTAGATCCCCTTCATTAGTAGTCAAGTACGTCGCAAACGTGATGTCTTAGGCCTTAGACCGTGCCGCCCCCGAAGGAGGTAATGTGGTATTGTCTACACTAATATT
>CABFOV010001697.1:14061-26090 GCA_902141375.1 Timema poppense | reverse complement strand
GGGGGGAAGAAGGGTCTAGTCTTTAATATAGTTATAATTTCTATTTTAGAGTTTACACAATCTGAGGTATTAACGTCAGGGGAGTGTGGAAAGAGGCATCTCAGAACTACCCTCTCTCATCTGATATGGAACTAAGTGAAAACTAGACACGCCTACTAAAATAACTTTTATTTTGATGGAAGTTTAGCGAACGTAATAAAGGGTCAGTATTTTTGCGGGTTTTTATAGCAAAAAGTTTTTTGGTCAAAAGAAATTAAATAATTCTCCGCTAGAAACATAGAGTTTAATTTTTTTTCGCATGATGGATGATCTCAACAGATGTTGAATATCTCTGAAGGCTGTCCTGGAACTTAATTACCACTTTTTCTCTTCATTTAAAAAGTTTTTTCATCTATTGCTGCTTTGCTGATGACCGATATTCAACAACTGTTGATATCAAGACGTGAAGAAAATTAAACTATTTTTGTATGGAAGCAATATTGGCCGAAAAAAATGTTTTGTTGTAAAAACTGCGAAAACATTGCTCTTAACTCGAGATCCCTGCAATCCCACCTTAATAATATTACGTCCATAACAATGATTTTGGCGGGACCCGCATCAGTAGTAGCAGAATTTAACGCGTCTCCCTCATGTTAGATTGGACTGATGGCTACTGAAAGATTAAAGTTCGAATCCAGGTCAGGTGCATTGAACTTGATTTTCCTCAAAGCAAATTCAGGTAAACTTCCTCTAAGTTCAACCTTACCCCATTCATAAAAAATTAGCGTAATTAGTACACATGCGAATGAACTGAACTAGTAGTAAAGCATAAGTTTGAACTTAAAGAATATGTAGCCACATTTTAATGAAGGAAGTTTCAAAAACCATTTAGTGTAAGAAAAACCCTCAGTTCATCTTGCCATTGGCAGCAAGGCATGGCAAGCAGCGACGCAACGGGTATTCGTCCGCTTGACGGGGCAAGGCGCGGCAGAATATGGCATCGAATGACGTGCGTGCCTCTTTCAACGAGAAGGAAAGGTTAGAACGTCAGTCCATTAGTGCTACGATTGGTGAATATTATCCTCCTTTTCCGAGACCTCTTGAGAGACAGAAACAAATCCATAGAATACTTTAGAACATATCAAGGACAGTTTCACGAGCTCTTGAATCTTACTAAGCCTCTCCTCAACAGCCAAGGATCCAAGCTCTGCGAAACCATCACAGCTGGGGTGAGCTAACCGATCTCTCCCGAAGACGTACGGAATATTACGAGTCAAATATTATGGTGTCTTTTTCCATGGTGAGGGGCGGCAAAGTGACGCAAGGCAACGAATCTTCAGGAGCCTTGAGACTTCGCTAGTAAAGGTTCTTGCCGCGTCTTGCCTGGAGTAAACGTACTTTTTTTTTTAGCATCACATCTTACTACCCATTCGGGCTACACGCCTATATACTAATGACACTAATATGTTAGGGATGTTAAAGATAAAATTTAGAGAAAGTGTATCCGTATTTTCGTGGAGGGATAGGGGAAAACCATTTAGGAAAACCACCCTTGGTACACCCAATGGGGATTGAATCCCAATATCTCCTTCTTTAGTGGTCAATTTTGATCAGTTTAATCTTAAACAAATTTTAACAATTCACAAAGCATATAATTTGAGAATTTTATTGTTTATAAAATATCATTAATATATAATTATGATCCTAGTAAATTTACAACACCAAATATTTTCTTAGAACACTTTATCATCAGTATTTCCTTTAAATTGCATAGTTTTATTTAAATGCTATAAAGTTTAAATCGAGTCAAGAATATTTAAAACAATTAGCCTATATGCAGTAGATTCTCCTTATTTTGTAATAAATAACCATTTATGTCGATAAATATTGAAAATAAAACTCTGATGATGAAATTGCGTATTATTACTATATAACATATTAGGTTCTGCTACATTATATATTCACTTTGAAAAGTGACACGTTTAATGATAGTATATATTACACATATGGGTGTGGACACATACTTTAAATACAAACGCTATAGTATAGATTTAACTTAATAAATAATTGTTAAAACATTATATCAAAACAGTTCTACACTCTCTTTACATAAAACATATTTAACACTTTGGCCTATCGATAGTCGATACTCGGCTTATCCTTGTATAGCTTTCTTTTGTCTGCCAATAGTTAGCTATGAATATTAGCACTTTTTGTACTTAGCTTGACTATACTGGTATGCCTGCTCAAATCTTCATAGCATCATAGCCTTTACCCTGCCTGTATGCTATTTATTCTTACCATATTGGGCACGAGCGTTTCCATATGCCATCTATTAATCATCTTACCATCTTGGAACTATGCCATCAATGAACCATCATACAATCTTGGCACTTAGCCTCCCCATATGTAATCTGAATCATCTTACAATTTTTGTACTTAGCTTACCCATATGTAATCTATGAATCATCTTAAAATCTTGGCAAGTAGCCTACCTATATGCCATATACGTATCAGTTTACCATCTTTGCTCTTAGCCTAACCATATGTCATCTATGAATCATCTTACCATATGGGGCATTAGCCTACCAATATGCCATCTATATATAATCTTACCATCTTGGCCATTAACCTGACAATATGCCACTTATGAATCACTTTATCATTTTTGAACTTATATACCCCCTGTTTTCCCTTAGCCTCCCCATAGTTCAGCTTGTCCCTTTGCCTGCTCTTTTGCCAGCGATGAATCATATTGCCAAATTTGTTCTTTGTCTGCTGATTTGCCAACTATTAACTAGCCTGACAACTTTAAATATAGTGTCAATAACTATTGTACCTATATCTTGGTTTATTGTAAATGCAGTTTATACAAGACACACTTACATATTGATTAAATCACACACTATTTTAATTAATTGTTTACCCAATTTTGTTAATAGGATAAATCATCTAATTTAAATGGATCAAAGGTTTATTATATTGTTTTTTTCTATATAATAGCATTTAATTAAAACGATCACCATATTTATTTATACTATTATATTTTAGTTTATACTCTACAGATATTATGAGATACATTTAATATTGTACAACAAAACGGTCCCTCCGTATGATTAACAACAATACCATTGATTCTTCTTTGTTTCGCCACTTTACAGAAGTACAACACACGAATCTGCACAAACAATGCCTTATAATATATAGCTTCAAGTCTTTCGTGAGTATTCCATTGGATGTAAATATTAGCTCTGGCTTTGGAAACTTGACATTCAAATAAGTTGAAACTGGAGTAAAAGCTATTCTCGTTCAGAGCGCGTTCCTCTATTGTTGTCTGCTCTTAATTCATGTGAAAGCTGTCTCTCTCCATCGTTGTTTCCTTTTCTTTGGGACAAATAGAAACATATTAAAGTGGCTACATGTAGTAGGTGTTTGAGTGTGTGTAGTTCATTATTCACACAACACAGAATATTTCAACAACCTGAATTTGAGAGAAACAAAATAATTCATTGAAAAAGCAACAGTATTGAGAGTTTGTTTTAAAGAGGGATGGAAGCGAAAGTGATTGAAGGTCAGTATTTTAGTAAAAAAAAAAATTATTGTTCCAATAGATAGATTTAATTTGATTTACTACTTACTTAATCTATGTCATTGGTAACTCTAAGTTAATTTCTGAACTTGCAAAAGTATGGCACCTATCCCTCTCTTGAGCTAGTTCTATGCAGTCCACCTCATTACACCCTATCCCTATTTTGAGCTAGGTCTATGCAGTCCACCTCATTACACCCTATCCCTATCTTGAGCTAGTTCTATTCAGTCCCCCTCATTACACCCTATCCCTATCTTGAGCTAGGTCTATGCAGTCCACCTCATTATACCCTATCTCTATCTTGAGCTAGTTCTATGCAGTCCACCTCATTACACCCTATCTCTATCTTGAGCTAGGTCTATGCAGTCCACCTCATTATACCCTATCTCTATCTTGAGCTAGTTCTATCCAGTCCCCCTCATTACACCCTATCCCTATCTTGAGCTAGGTCTATGCAGTCCACCTCATTACAACCTATCTCTATCTTGAGCTAGGTCTATGCAGTCCACTTCATTATACCCTA
The DNA here is from genome assembly GCA_902141375.1 of Timema poppense. NCBI lineage: Eukaryota > Metazoa > Arthropoda > Insecta > Phasmatodea > Timematidae > Timema > Timema poppense. The sequence continues at coordinate 21,999 of CABFOV010001697.1, read as the reverse complement.
TCTCTATCTTGAGCTAGTTCTATGCAGTCCACCTCATTACACCTTATTTCTATCTTGAGATAGTTCTATGCAGTCCACCTCATCACACCCTATCCCTATCTTGAGCTAGTTCTATGCAGTCCACCTCATTACACCCTATCCCTATTTTGAGATAGTTATATCCAGTTAACCTCGTTACAACCTATAACTATAATGAACTAGTTCTATCCAGTCCACCTCATTATACCCTATATATTTAAGGTCCATTCTAATGTTATCTTCCCCTCTACTTCTAGGTCTTCCAAACAGTCTCTTTCCATTGTGTTTGGCAGTCAACACCCTGAACAAGGTCCTAGAATATGCCAGTCACTCTGATTGATCTGTCTACAGAAATCAACGAGACTTGATTATCCTAACGATATCTTGGGATAAGTATAGAGTATGAAACTCATCATTATGTAACCTACTACACTCCCAACCATCCTCATCCCTTTACGGACCAAATATCTTCCTGGGCACCTTGTTATTGATCACCCTAAATTTGTTTTAGTCTTGTAAGCTAAGGCTGGTTTCACACCAACGAGTCGAGTCTGACTCACCAATTGAGTCAGGTACATATTGTATTTGATAGCACGATGGAGGACCAATACCTATCACATCGGCGAATCGAGTCACTCCGAGTCACCCCGAGTCTAACCTAGTCTAGACGAGTCAAGAGTCCATGATGCAGAGGATTACAGATTTCGTCAGTCCTGCCGAGTCAAGTGTAATATTTCCACATGCTTTTCAAGGCTAATAGCATGATCACTGGCTACCTAATTGTTCTTGTTCAAGAGAAGCCTTGGATTTACAACCCGTGCCATCCCGAACATCGGGATAGAAATACAGTTTCCACTATTTAGAAACAAATGTGATAAACTACCAAGGGTGCATCGTTTCATGTGGGTAAATCCACACTGAGCAACGTCTTTTTAAGCTTCTACATTAACGCCTCCATACAATTGTATTTATAGAAACCTTTAGGAGTGCATCAATCTTTCACGAGCTCTTTGATTAAATTAGGGTGTAACGAGTTACAAGTTGACGTTATATCAAATGGGTCAACACTCACCGCCACCCGTGATGAACTACAACACAAACTCCAACACCAAAGCACGAGCTCTGACCTCCACTCTCCAACTGGCACAACTGACTGAGCGGAGCCTTCAACCGACTGTCTGCTCGGGACTCGATCCGCGGCCGGCCGGAAACGATTGAGGTTCCACGCGGCCAGACGAAGCTATCACTTCCGCCGCTAGGACAACCTGGAATATTCTAGCTGCTGCCAGACGCATTCTTTGCTGTTATGTTTGCTCTATCGTCTTACCACCCCCCCCCTTCCATTTCCCCATCTCTTTGTGGATACAATAATGTATATATAGTGATCGCGATTTTGAATAGTCGCTTATTATACCACCGACTGAGCTTGGTGAGGACGGCGACCAGTGGCCGTGATTTATTTAATATTCAAAATTCCATTTTCGGCATAATAGGGAACATCTTGTCTAAATTATTGTTTGGGACTTATAAATATTTAAACTTAGAATTATGGAATGTTGCGCGTAGGTCAATGCGAATGCGCTTGCATTCTCTCTCTCTTTGTACGAGGTTTAGTTCATTCTAATTGTACTATTTCGTTTTGTTATATATACATAAGGTATATTTAATTTCATGTATATATTTTCGGTCACGCTTTGGCGTACTCGGCGTCTCGAGCTTACCGCCCGTCCTTTCTTGTTTGCGTATTGAGTGTATGTGGGATTATTTAGTTATCTATTTAATTGAGAGCACAGGGCACTTAGGTGTTAGAGTTGAGACTTGGCCTAACGTCTTATTCTATCTATTTTTTTGGTTCAAGGTTATGTTGATTTCTTTAGATCTAAAGGCGCGTAAATGTTTATCTTTTATTGCTTAAATCTAGATGTATGCTAATAGTTGCAATGTAGTATCGTTGCTTGCACTTAATGCTATAACCGAGGGAACCATAGAAGGAACAATAGATTTCCATGATGGCGATTTATATTACTGTTGAACTGACAACCAGAATATAACTATATGTTTCCCTTTTTTATTTTCAGATATCATTGTAATGTCAATTAATTCCTTTATCTCAGCAGAGTTATTTAAATCTGAGAGGAGAAGCGCTTCACGCCATATTGTTATATTTTGGTCTAATTATGTATTTACCTTCTATTTTGTCCTAAATAAAACAAACTATGTTTATGATTGTTAAACTTCTTGTCTGGTTTTCCCATCACACTTCCAATAATGTTACTTAATTGTTACAAGAGGTTTACAAGGGTACTCAATGACTCGACTCACTAGTGGGAAAGACCTTGACTTTAGTGTCAGATTGGACTCAACTCCATGAGACTCGACTAGAGACTCGTTGGTGTATAACTAGCCTAAGAGATCACGTTTCACACCCACAGAGAACAACCGGTAAAGTTATTGTTTTGTATATTCTGAGTTTTACATTCCTTGACAGCAGGCGGGTTTTTAATGACTTGCTGACCGAGTAATAGCATGTATTTCCCGACTGTATTCTTTTACTAATTTCCAATCTGATATTATTATTGCTAGTTAAAATTGTTCCTAAATATTTAAACACATTAACCCTGTCAAATTATATGTTATTAGAAGTGATCTTTAGATTATTGTCCTCAATATGTGTTCTCTGTGTGATCATATACTTAGTATTTTCAAGCATTCACTTATAAATCTATTTCCTCATTAGCTTCAAGAAAATTTCTGCATTTCTTGCAAAAACTTCCTTACTATTGCCTAATAGATCTAAATTATCTGAGAATCGTAATAATTATATTTTATCGTTGTCACCAAATCTCTTGCATTACCCTAATAAAATATTCTAAATATAGTTTATAAAGTAATGGGTTAAGTATAGCTCCTTGTTTCAACCCATTATATATTTTGAAAGTACCGGTATCTGAAAAGTGGCACCCAACTCGCATCCTGCCACGAATATCAGTCAAACTTATCTCAAATAGGTTTACACGCTTTATCGGTTATCCAAGACTTAACTAAAATTTATTTTTCTTTTAACTGAAGCATATACCTCTATAAAATAAATTTATTATAATTATGTTCCGTCATCTTGTGCTCTCAATATTTTTTCTAATATCTGCCGAATAGTACAAATCCGATCCTTTGTTGATCTATCTCGTCGAAATCCACACTGAAGATCCCCATTAATTCCTCTGCATATGGTGTCAATATAATTAGAATTATGTTAGATAACATTTTATAGAATGTTGGTAGCAGTGAGATACCTCTCTAGTTATTAAGCTTTGTTTTATCTCCCCTTTGAAAATTGGTATTATAATACCTTCCTTCAATTCTTGTGGTAGTAACTCATGGTTTCATTTATAGAACATAGCAGTTTATGGATTTATATTAATAACATTTTACCACCTACCTTTATTAACTCTGCTGGAATTGAATCTATATCTGGAGCGTTATGGTTCTTTTAACTTCTTAATAGCTTCTTTGACTTCACTAATACTTGGATCTGGAGCTATTGGTATGGATTTCGATGGTTTCACCTAAATTGGATTCTTCGTGAACATCCAAAATATACCTGAATTGGTCATTTCATCTACTTAAAAAATCTCGCTCATGTTTGTCATGGGATTAAAATTCTCATCTCTCCCTAATATGGCCCTTTCCCACAGACGAGGATACACCAAACCCATGGCCTCCAGGTCAAAATGGCTGCGCTCCGTGGGAGAGCTTTGGTCCTTCGACCCGGGTATTACTAGTTGCCAACGAGGGGCATTAAAAACAAAGCTCATTTTAAACATGGTTTCACTAGAGGGAGGACACATATCCATCTAGAGTCAATCAGTCAGCTTCCAAAATTCTAGGTTCAGGTAGCGACCCAAACCCATATTCACATAGTCCTACCTAACGAAAGCTTACGCAGACTGAACATTACGATTACAATTGTTCGTTTATGATGAACATGTTAAAAGCGATTCGTTTAGCGAGTGAACATTTGGAAGTGCTTTTATCACTGAACATTGACACTAACGAACTCCAGTGTCGAAGGACTTAACCTGGCTCAAGGAGAGCACAGAAACTTCCGTAAGGCTGACGATCTGGTGTATACTTGTCTCTGCCCCAGCGGGATAACTTTTTCTACATACGTTAATAACTAATTAAAATTCCCTGATATTTTTATTTTTGATATTTAGCTCTACCTCATTAATGTATTATACATAGCTTTATCAACAGAATTGATTATTATTTGTCTTGTACAGCACTTAATTTGACCACGACTCTATTTTTATGTAAAAGTCTCTCCTCAAATGCCACTATGCTCAAAACAAACATTCGAGAATTATTGAGATTATTTACTATCTGTTTGAGTCTCAACTAAATCTAGCAACTGGAGCAACATTTTATTTATTTTGTCTCCAAAAGTCTATTGTTTTAAAATTTTTAAATACAGACCTTAGCTCACGTACTTTTTCATCCCACCTTAAAAGAAAGATCAGACAATCTCCTGGAGAATAAAATGTAAAGAACACAGAAGAAAATTCATAACTAGTGCTAAAGCTTAGGTTCAATCCCTCAGTCTAGTCAGGAGCGTTATTAAAATATGGTATTATCGTATGAAAACATATATTTAATGCCTTTCCACGGTAACTATGGACTTTTATTGTTTGGAAAGTCACTAAAACTAACTCTTGTTCATCAGTCTCTCAAATTTATGTTGTCACTTTGGAAAACAACGTCTATATGTACTACATTTCAGTGTAGCATACTACATTTTCTGATCAAATAATTATGAAATTTGTTTTAAGTAATCTTCCAACATAACGTTGGCACCATCATCTCTAAAGGTGATGGCCGCTTGCTTGCGGAATCACTTCATGGAGTGTTTTTTTTTTCAACATTCTTAAAACACCCAAGCTACCATGAACGTACTATATTCAAAACCGTATTGCTGGAACGCTTTTTTACCTTTTTTTGTATGTGTAAAGAAACAAGTGGAAAAGAATGCACCTGAAATAAGATTTATTTTATCGTAAATATAAAGCAAACGATGTTTTATATGAACTGTTATACATAACAATTTTTTATTATATTATGTGTAGGGCGACTTAAGTAAACTGTAGTCGGTTTTATATATATCACTCATATTATTGAGTGTTTATATAAAGTATAAATAGCTACAGTATAATTTATCTTATATAAACTTTATTTAATATCAAACTTATGTTATTTAATGTTTAGAGAAAGTAATATAGGCTTTAATAGCATGTGTTGATAAAATGTAGTTATATTAAAGCGTTTATCCAGATAAATCATGTAATAGTGTTTATAAAACAAATAGAATTGGTTAAATATTGCTTGAAATAAAGCTTCTGATACTATACATGTGCATTTAACTCATCCTGAAATCTGTTTTACCCCCTAACTTACAAACTGTGCCATAGTGGAACAATATATTAAGGTAAATATTTATGGAAAAATTATGTGTTTGTGTCTTAATATGGCAATCTGGTAATTTGTGTGGAACAATTATTATATTGTGACGTTTATAGATAAAATGTGTAAAATGTTACTACTGTTTGTAGAAAAAGAAGATTGTATTGCTTGCATAAATGATCATGTTTGTATAAAATGTAGAGGGTGTTGTTTTTGTAAGGAGAAGCTGATAATATTCGCAGGGCAGGTAGGTAGTATTGTTTGTATGTACGTTTTTTTTTACCACCACGTCTTACTAACCATTCGGGTTACATGCTGAAGAAAGTTATTGATAATATTTGCCGAAGAAGTATTTTAAACTGTGTTTGCTAATGAGTAAAGTTAGTCACAATAATTATGCTATGTTTATTGCTAGAGAACGGAGGTAATTTTGACACTACTTACACTGCTACTAATGTTGGTGGATCAAGTATATTATATTGTGATTTCTACTCATTAAAGGTAGTTAAGTCATGGACCAAGTATGTTTTAATTGACCACGCGTGTGTTTTCGGAGATAAATGGTCTAAATTCCGGCCTGAGACTATCACAACCAATATGGATTTCAGTGCTTGACGATTTTATAAGCTCTATTCCTGGCAACAACTTTCAGGCCAGCCGGGGTTCAATCCTCGGTCCCGGCACAGATTTATCTGATTACCAAACCCTTCCTTCACCTCTGACAAGACATCTTGTGAATGTGGGGGAATGCCAGGCCTCCACCGTGNGCACAGATTTATCTGATTACCAAACCCTTCCTTCACCTCTGACAAGACATCTTGTGAATGTGGGGAATGCCAGGCCTCCACCGTGGTTCGGATTCCACGTTAAACTGTAGGTCCTCCATTTCATCTCACAATCACCCTACCATTACACATTAGCGTAAGTGCGTATAACCCGAACGGATAGTAAGACGCGGTGCTAATAATATTAATAATAATAATAATAATAATAAATTTCATGCGGTATTCTCCTGGGATGTATGTAAGTAATTCAAGGGTGTTTCGAGGGTGTTTTTTCCCTGAATGGTTTAACATGCTCCCTCCACAAAAATTCAGGCACATTTTCTCTATTTACCCTCCTTATGCTAGTCCTATCATGATAACAGCCCGAACGGCTTCAAGAAGCGGTTAAAATACATATGCAGTTTTAAGAAAGCAGTTATTTTAGTTTAATTAGTTATTTTTGGGCACTTCCCACGTTGAAAAAATAAAAGAGCCTGCTCTGGCAGCAATCCTTCTTTAATATATTTTTAAACTCTTGTGTATTCACAATTACTACTCTTCTCTTTGGCACTTCACCTTAGATTTCCACCAAGAGATGCCTTTTAAGGTGAAGAAGAAAGAATAAGTTAAATTATCTTAACACTTTCAAGACATATCTTTGAGAAATGCGAGTCTTGTGGGTTGGGTAGTCAAGACGAATGAATGCCACACCGGTGGCCTATCCGTGGCCGGTTCTGATACGAGCACATGTGCCAGGGTCGCAAGATACGCAAGGAGGTTTCCAAAGAGGTGGAAAAGGCAAATGCCACAAGGAAGAGGAAACGAATATTAAATCAAAGTAAATTTGCATTTCAAATTTCCTAGGATGAGACCAGTTACTACCACTGGAAGACTTTTTGGGGTGGACTGTAAAAGTGGTATAAGCAACATGTTAAAGTTTATGTGGATGGGACTTCGATTTATTTAAAATTGGTGCTACTAAACATATTATATTCCAGTGACGGAGTGGTTGGGGCTCAAATCCCGGACCTCCGCACTTAGATTTGTCTAAGAGAAGTTATGTTGCACTTCACGCAAATGCCAATACACTTACTTCAATTTCTACCTTCCTCATCTATGCTTTATTGGAGTAACCATTCGGATAACCCAGACTAATATTAAGGCATAGCACGCAAAAATATTAAACAAAATTAAAAAAATATTAATTCACAATAATATTCGTTTATTCTTTCTTCAATGTTCTTAAAAGTCTTCGTACCCACATTGGTGACAGACTGGTCTAGTGGGTCATTCTCGTATTATACTGGATTACTAGTGATAGGGATATTGGGGTGCGAATCCTGGTAAGGTCTACTGAGGGAAGCTTTTCCTAATTTGTTTACTAATCTATTTCTATGCCTATATGGGTAGATTAGTTCTAGATTGTTTCCTTACTCATCGCTACCCCGTTATATTATTATTATTATTAGCACCACGTCTTACTAACCGTTCGGGTTGTACGCACTTACGCTAATATGTAATGGTAGGATGATTGTGAGATTAAATGAAGGGCCTACAGTTTAACGTGGAATCCGAACCACGGTGGAGGCCTGGCATTCCCCACATTCACAAGATGTCCTGTCAGAGGTGAAGGAAGGGTTTGGAAATCAGATAAATCTGTGCCGGGACCGAGGATTGAACCCCGGCCGCCAGCACAGAAGTC
>CABFOV010001696.1:34431-98234 GCA_902141375.1 Timema poppense | reverse complement strand
TTTACTCTTAATAGTTTATTTTTCCTTTTTCTTTAGTTTTATCAATTTCCTTTACTATAAAATTATTGAGCCATTGGGCCACCTCATTTTTAAACAGTATTGACCACAAATAATTATGAATTATGTTGTAATCAAGAAAAAAAAAAATTCAACTTTATTTTGCTAGCAAATTATGCATTATAATGTTTAAAATAATTATGTAATCTTCATCATAAAACACACTTTATAAATGTTAAATTTTAGCTCAAACTGGACTGTCACTACTTTACCACAAGGAATTTTTTTGACACCTGCGCTTTTGGAAGAACTGGCTCAACTCGTGGAAACTTAGACCAATGGAATTGATTGACACTGCATATTACCCTCACAGAAATTGATCTCGGGACCCTGGCCGGGCTCGACAGATGCCCTCTAAGTACAAGTACTACTGATTACCTGAAAATGTGGTCTAATATGGTACGGCATCGAGCAGCGTAACTGCCTGTAAGATCGATGGAATTGTGACAGCTCCGATGCCAAAAAATAAAAGTTTTTTTTATACCTTGCTATGGCCCCATTCCTAGCCAACAAGTTCAACATTGCTATGAATGATCAGCCTTCTTTTTTAACCTTTCTAGTTCATTACTATACACGCTATACCAACACTTGTTAACCTACGTGTCATAGGATTTATTGAAGTACACGAAAAGGATGTTACCATATTTGTTCCTAACACCCCATTCCTTATCCTTTTCCACATATAACAAGGTTACTATGTGGCTGGAAAAAAAACCATGTATAAATTTCCCCAAATATCTCAAATCTTCCTGTTCTAAACACCAATGGCTTGGATTCACAAATCATGTTTATGAAAAATGAAATTTGGCTGAAAAATATGGAAAATTTTAATATCCTGTGATATTTGTGCTATTTAACCTTTTGAGTGTGTATAGAAGAGGACTTCCATTCGTTACTAACTTGTATCGTCACAACATGTACACTGGTTACACTAAGTGGTAGCAAGCTTACCTCGATGGGCCACCCAATGGTGCATCTTGTGATATAGGTCCATACATTCGACCTTTCATCATTCACCTTTTAGATTAGACTGACTGAACATTTAATGGCATGAGATAAGTAAAACAAATCTGGATAGTGTTGTTTAATCTCTCCATGGCCTTCCATCTATAACACTTGCCTACTCCTTTAGCAACAAAGATCTTCCCTTATCCATGGATAGGCAAAATACAATGCAACTGAGACCAATATTATTATTTTTTTGTCTCAATAGCAGTGTCTAATTAATGTCATGGTCACTGGACGCTTTCAACTTTGTGGGTGCCTGAGACATCGACCTCTGCCACATGTATCCAGTCCATTCCTTTAGCTTCCATGTCCTGCTCTTGGTCCAGCCATCTTGTCCTTGATCTTTCAATAGTTCTTCTACCATTCTAGTTACTCTGTAGAACTTTCTTAGGCATTCTGTCCTCCATTCTCATTCCATGCCCTATTCTCTTCAATTTCTTAACTATGGATTTATCCGTTACACACAAACATGTAAACATTGGGTTGAATATCACCTCCATATTGTCCTAAAGACCAATGGCATATGTCAATAAAGAATTTTAAGAAAAACAAAATCTCATTTCCCTTTAGTTCCATCTAAATTTTTGGTGGGAATTTGTTCTGGAAAAATGGTTGCAATGTTGTAAACAATGTTGAAATGCTTTCATCTTAGTTATATTAATTCTTAAATGTTTGATGAGCCATCAGTGGACTCCAGCTTAGGCAAGATAACCATATTGCTTGTATTTAAAATTGGAAACTAAGGTCAACATTTGGATATTTAAAATGAGAAACTAACGAACATTTGGATATATTTAAGAGGAAAGAAGTTATTTTGTAAAGTGTATTTGTATATTATATGCCGGTAGAAATTTTTTAATATGAAAATAATTGTTTTCACTCTTTAACTGTGTTGTGATTTAATCTACCCTATTCTAGGTAAAGTATTTGAACTGAAATGTAATTATATATGTGGTTTTAATGGGTTTGGAAACACCTTTAGTCTAATACAAACTGAATGTAGACATATTTTGCAACCACAATGCATACTTGCCATACAACATTTAAAATAAAGAATAGGGATCTGCATAATAGTTGATATGGGGGGGAGACTACAATAACTATTTAATATAGTAGCCTTCCCAGTGTGGGGTTGCAGGTAAGATGAAAAAATGGTCAATGCTTTTCAAGTTTTTATATCAAAACTTATTTTTGGTCAAAATAAATCAAATATTAATTAAATACAAACAGAGTTTAATTCTATTCACATGGGGCTAGATTCAAGGGGATGAGCAAGCTTTTTGTCGAGAAACATACATGTACCTTACCTTAAGAGAGATTCAAGTCTAGTAAATGCTCTATAAAAGATGCAGAAGGAACATTCAAAACAAAGTTTTTCATTGGCAAACAATGCGGAAAAATATAGAAATAAAATTGGTAATAGTCGAAAGGATGATTTTTAAGCTGGGATTGGAAAAACTTTTAGACAAATGGAATAATCAATCCTATGTTAGGTAATCAGCTGTGCGAGCTTGACAACACTGAATTAAAGTGAAGCTATAGAAGACTGCCATCAGGAGAACCCCCTCCCTTTCGAGAAATTAAATTGATGTTTATCACTAGTTTTACTATCTCACTAATCAAAGCTCATTTAAAAAAAAATTGTTATTGGTAATATTATTGAATGATTAGTGTACAGTAATTATTATAAATACCTGCAATGTCAGGACTAATAAATCCAGTTAAAAATATTACCCTTGTGTGGTATCTTATCTCATTATAAATACTGATAATTTTACAAATATAGTTTAGAGAAAAAATATTTGTAAAAATTATAAATGTATTCAACTTATTGTAATAGACATTCAATCTACATTACATGTAAATAAATCACAACATACATATGTGTACTAGATGTTAGTCAGACCACACACACTCACCCTGTTGCACAAACCTTGTTTAGGTTTAAATCTATTTTATCATTTTTATTATTACTATTTCAATGACTAATAGTAAATAAAGATCTTTAGAATAAGGTATATTTAAATAATGTGCTTTAAACAAAATCTTTGAATAATACCACACATACATCGTGTTAGTATGGCCTAGTGGGAAAATTTCGAGTTTGAGTGAGGAATAACTAACTATACTATAGAGGCCAGTTAAAGTTTGATTGTTTGCGATTTGAATAACTCCATCTATTTTGTCAAGTCGATTGAATAACTAAAAACTATTTATATAATAATTGTTATAGTGTTAAAACTTATTTCCCTCTTAATCACTATTTGTTGATGTTCTTATTTGTTTTTAATAAATTTCAATGCTAATCTCAAATTCTGAGCTATANACATGTCTCACTGTTCCATATGTCTCACTGTACCTACGTTTCCCCTACCATTCATTTGAAGATTATTCTCAAGTCTAGTGTTACACTGAAAAATCACTTTTGAGATTTACTCTCAAATTTTGAAGTATTTTTCTGTCAAAATTTCTTGAGAGGAACCTCCCCCAACCTGATTCCGTGAGAGCACCTGCGCCCCCCCAACCCACCTCACAAAAATCCTGGATCCACCCCTGACTGCCACTAAGTGTGCCAAGGGTAAGAATGGTAAAACATAGGGATTAAAGAATACCTAGATATAATTTTGTGTGTTCATATAATATGATCAGTAATCACTTTTGAAAGATACCCATATAATATTTTATAACCAGAAAAATAAAAATTGATTTAAGAATCAAATAGCCAAAGCTATTATTTATGTTTTTAGTGAGGATTACTCCATCTAGATATATTCTGAAAATTGAAAAATGACACCTGGACACAGGAATTGAGCTCGGAAACTTTGGTTTCGCACGCCACTGCTCTAACTAATAAGCTATCCAGGAATCGCCTCGTGCCCAGGGTCATTCTCCAATTGTATTTTAAGGCGGAGTCTATGATGGACGTGCGGAAATCGTCGGCTACAAATGTGTGATTTTATTAAGATCACGAGCTATCAGATAACGCAGCCACCAGGTTCACTTCTCGTATCCAGATGTCATTTTTCAATTATTTTTTTAAAATTGGTAAAATGATAAAATTTAAACGCAAGAAAATGCGTACTTTCCATTTTGTCCTTATGAAAATTTAAGTGTAAAAAAAATAGTTGATGACTCTGACATGGGAGCTTTGTGCTCAATCCCATATTGATATATTTGGACAAGGCATTTGATAATGTTCCACATAGGCCGAATGAAATGGAACATAGAGAGATGGGAATATTTTCTGGGAAAAATTATACGATATTTTTATGCCCGTCAAATATGTACAGTACGTTGATTTAAAGGATCATTGTTGTTAAGTTTATAAGGTTCATAGATTATGTGTTGAGGGTTCATTTAAGAACGGGATTTTAGATGATTACGTTAAAGAATACATCGGGCATTTAAATTAAGAATAGGCTGCATTAAAAATAAATCTAATGAGTAAATATTGTAGACAATAAAAATTTGTAAAAAACCATGAATAAATTCCTCGTAATTGAAGCTAGTCATTTGCTGTTCATTCCGACGTGAGTGGTAAATTAGGTATTACACGGGTGTTTTTAGCAAATAATTAATAAAGAAAATACTTAGAAATAAAAATAAAAGTTGCGAAAAATTAATTAGTATTACAATAATAAACAATACATGTAGGTATATACAGGGAAATAAAAAGATATTCTAAAATGTTTACTGAGAAAAGATGAACTTATTAGAATAATTAATGTGATTGAAGGCAAGTAGATAAGATGATATTTAAGTGAAGTATTTTATAGTAGTGTAGTAGAGTTAAGTGGTTGGACTTCACAATATTAACGCTGACTGTATTTTAATCAGTCGTTTACGCTAAAGTTATTTATTAATTTTTTTAACCACACAACTAATAAATACTATTAGCTGAAAATTTATCTCTCTATCCATATATGATATAATATTTTATTCGTGGAGGTTTGGCATAACCGTTTGTCATTTTCTTGGGAAATGAGTCAGAAAGCTTTTATCAAGGATTATTTTATTTGTTTGTAAAATTTACATGTTGATATTATTATGTTCGACTGATTTTACGCTTTTTTTAAGTGAGTTAATTTTTTTTATTTGAATCTATTATTTGATTTTTCTTGTGACTAGAGTTGTGAATTAAAGCTTAGTGAAGTTGCTGTAATGGCTGCCATGTCATGAAGATACCTACCCTGTGTGGTGAACCTACAATGGAAGATAGTTCTCCATCACAAAATCACAACGGACAATTAGGACCTTCGAGTGGTGGAATTAATGCAGGGAACAAACAAAATGATGAAGGAAGTCAAAGAATTCAATATTCGATACCTGGCATATTACACTTCATACAACATGAGTGGGCAAGGTTTGAGATGGACCGATCGCAATGGGAAGTGGATAGAGCTGAATTACAGGTAATATTTATCATATATAAATGTTATTTCCTCATATTTTAATAATTCAGAGAACATATTTAAAACACCCAGTTTAAAATTAACGTTTACATTGTTCACTTAAAGCTTTCCTTTACCCGGTAATTTTATATATTAAATGCATTCAAAAAAACTGCTTCCCATTAGAAGTTCGACCAATGTACTAATTTTGGACATATTAATTTAGTTCCATATATGAAATATAACAAAGTGCATTTGTTGATTTGATTTTCTAAAATGATTTATTTCTATGTGTAGGCCAGAATAGCTTTTCTCCAGGGGGAAAGGAAAGGTCAAGAGAACTTAAAAAATGATTTGGTCAGAAGAATAAAAATGCTGGAATATGCATTAAAGCAAGAAAGGTAATGAACATGACTGTATATTTAGATTATTTTTTATTTAAAATATTAATTTAAAACTTCTTATTGAATCATGAATTTCTATAAAATGTTGTTTGTTTGTCATTTTGACATTCCCAAGTAGGTTAAGCAAATAACTTTTCATTACTGTATTAAAATAATGGGGAAAAAAATTACTGTATTTCAAAGATTTTCTAAATTACAAATAATAAATATACATTCTTATTGTTTGGTTTAACATGTTATTCTTTTGTTGTGCAGTATACACTAGTCACAATGTTTGGGGACAAAACCCAAGAACTGTACCTTTTAGGCAATGTTTACTTTCTTTCTAAACAAGCAGAAAATCATAACATTTAAATTTATATTATACTCAAAAACATGCGGGAATTCAATTAAGATGTACTAACTTAAACTAAACAGTTAAAAAAAAAATCCTACTATGAACAATTCAAAACTAAACTTACCAAAGTGACGCAAAAACAAGTATTACTGAAAAATCATTAAAATACATGTTCAAAGATTTATTTAGGTCCATATTATAGAGCCAATTAATGCGCAGTAATCTTTTGCAGTGATCATACATCAGTCTTTGTTAAGAAGGTACAGAAAAGGTGGATAGAAAACATATAAAAGGGAACCAACACATTATGGCTGTTACAATGAAAAGAAAAACACGGTTCACACTTTACATTGCTGCCATTCAACAAAGGGGTAATGGCTGCCTCTTTAAGAAAATCGATCGTCACTGCCTAATCCCTCACCCTAGGTTTCATTCTATCAGAACTCATCAGGGAGGAGTTTGAGTCGCACAACACAACTTTCCAAAAGAGGAAACCAAATAACTAAAGCAAGGAAAAGGAAATTGGAAAAGGATAATAGGACACTAAGATAGGAACAACATTAAGGACAAACACAGGAAAAGCACATTTCATTCTAACAGCCATATTGTTTTTATTCCATTTTCTATTTTTCTATTCTTCTTTCATGTAACTTCCATATACTGTATAATACAGCTTACCTCTAAAAGCAAAACAAAATGCTCCTTAAAGAGATATATTCTCATTCAATATCCTTAACATGATAGTTTTCACAAATTTACTGGTGATTGAACAGAACAAAATTAAACAAAAGTTGCTGAAAAAGGAATGGCAGTAAATATACATTTTATCATTTTTACCTTTGTTAACAATGATATTGATGTTTCAAAGTTGTTAGTAGCAAATTACAGCTAATCCCCAAATATCTAAATATCTTATCACCCATACCATCAAAACAAAATTTACACTTTTTATACCCTTTTGAAGATTCTATTTCCAAAGGCCATAATTGAGGATGTGAAAATGAGTGAGTCTTTATTAATTGAACATTTGGCAAAACACCAAAAAGACTTGCTGTCATTTTTATTATGATCCTTTATAAGGGATATGTAACCTTGAACCTTGCATTTTACTAGGAGGTTTTTATTTACACATTTTATTAAATTAGAAAAAGTTGTTAGGGATATTATATGCCGAAGGCCTATGCATTATTTGTTTATAAACAATTTCATTTGGGATCAAACTTTACAGTTAATTTATTAAATTTGTTCAATATAATTTTGTGTTTATTGCAAACTCAATTGTATTTCATAGTATTATTCACCTATTTTGAAAACCATAAAGATAATCAATTCCTGAAAACATTTAAAGAGGGAATATTTTTCTTGAATTTTATGCAAAGAAAAAAAGTAGACTAATTGAAATTAATAATTTTTTTTTATACCAGCCTATTCTTTAACATTATGAAATTGATTGGCTTATATATAAGAAGTTAATTTTTCTTAGAACTGCTCAAAAATAATTGGGACCTTTATCAGAGTTGTACTTAAAATTCTAAGAAATCATTTACATCAGCTTCTAACGACTAACAACACTTATTGAGAGAAGTGTTTACCTGTGTCCATCTTTGGTGGACTAAAAACTTTGTGTTTATAATTCCTGCTTTAATAACATGTCGGGTGACCTGGTGGTCTAGGGGTAAGGTGTCGGACTTCTGTGCTGGGGTCAATTCTCGGTCCCAGCAAAGATTTATCTGATAGTCAAACCCTTCCTTCACCTCTGACATGTCATGTATTAATCACAACTTGTGAATGTGGAGAATGCCAGGCCTCCACCGTAATAATAAGAATATGTCTACACCTTACACCCGACTACTAAATTCATCTGATAATTTATCTTTGTTGAATTTTTTGTGAGTTAATTCTAGTATGGGATTATTTTTTAGTAAATAAGGATAATTTGACAAGTACCACTTTTTATTTTGAGCCAGCAACCCGAAGGTTGTTTTGATATGTCATCTGGATCTGGGCATGCACTCAGCCCTTTGGCTGGTTAGTGCTGCCCACACTATCTCGTAGAAAGCACATGTACTGGGGAAGTTCAAAAGTGTGGTGGCTTTCCATTGCCTTTCTTACTGAGTCTTTATGATCAATTGCGTGAGATCCTATCAATTTTCCCAAGAAAGGTAATTTTACATACCTTCAAGGGATATTTTACATGCCACAATCAACATGAAACCGATGGGCCTACTCCCCCTCCGGGGCAAGCTTTGTTACAGATTTTTATTGCTTAAAAAATAAATCTTGACCTCGGCTGGATTTGTTTCACTATTTTATTAATTGCATTTAAAATGTGTATGAGCTATATCTCACATGTTTGAATGAACTATATATGTGACAATCTAAAGAAAGCACCAGCTCAAATGTTAAAAAGGAACTTTATAAAGTATATATTTACTCTAGTAAACATAATTTACATTTTTGTACTTTCAAAAGATGTTTTCTTGTCTTGTTCTCACGTCTTGATACTTGGTTATATTCGTGTCTCGAATTGAAAAAAAATTGTTCTCGCACATCCCTACCCGGTATTATTTGTAAATATGCTATTAGACTGGTTTATTTTTGTGAACGAAAACAAATCCGACTCAACATTTCAAGAGTTTATTACATTCCATTGTGATTCTAAAGATTGATCACTGAATATATCAAGAGATCGGATCTCAAAGCAAAAGAGCCTTATTACACTGGGCCCTTCTTTTCAACAATGCATAACAATTTATTTGTTTCCAAAATAAATGTTTTCCTCACTAAATGATAACATGCATTCCAAATTTAAAATTCATAATTTAACAAGTAATTTATTTATTTATTTTTATCTTTGTTTCTTACTACCTATTCAGGCTACACACATATATGATGAGTACTCTAATGGAGGAGTAAGCATTTTTTATAGGTATGGTAATCTACCCTTTGAACCACGATCTCCCTGTCATCAGCAGGCCAGTCCATCATGAGCCATAATGAATGCACCACACTTAAAACACAAGACAATTAGTATAGTACTTCACTTGAGGCATACCAAGTCTGACTATCAAACTGGCCCTTAGTGTCAATTTTGACAGCCAAGTAAAATAAATTGTCATCTATGTTGGCTATTTAAAGTATTTTTTCATGTGTTTAAATGGCTGGTTTACGCTACATTTCAATTGCATAAAATTGTTATGTAGGGCAACACTTTTCAATAATTGTTCTTAATGCGAGGACTCCTTTAAAACTAAAAAAAAAAATCAGCAATTTGTTATTATATCTCCAGATGTGTAATAACAAAAAGTGTCAAAAACCCAAAAATTGCTATTAATACTTTCACCCGGAATTTCACGACACTTTAACAAACACATTTCAAGGGTAGTAGCTTTGGTGAGAGACTTAATTAACCAATTTGTTTATTTGCATATTTATACCTAGTTGCTTAAAGAGATGACTGGTGTCGATTTTATTGTTTCCAAAGATAGATTATCCAGTCGAAGTGATGACAGCTTCACTCTTAAATCTTGCTCCACATCTAGCTGGTTTCATTGGAACAAACACAGAAAATCCACTTACACCAGTGGTCCCCAAACCCATGGCTTCGACCGAAATAAGGGTCACAAGAATGTTACTGAGGTTTGCGGGAAGCTCTTGAGAAAAAATAAATTTTGTCAAAAATTATGAAATATTGCAATAACAAATGTACATCATGACAATCAGATTTTATAATGGATTACTGAAATATGACAAAAGTAAAATGGTGTGAAAAAAACATTCAAAAACATGTGACAAACGCTTGAGTCGGTCTTGTCCGTTATTCCAAAGCGCCAACATAGAGCCTTGCAATACCAATATCACAATATGAGCTATTAGCGTTTTCCACTACCTGCTTAACCATCGTGGGTTGACCGGGTTTTTAAACACTCAGTCTATCTGCACCCCTTTCTCTGACACATCTTATCACATGTTGTCTCTCTCCACACTACAGAAAGAGACAAGAAATAAAAGTGCAGGATTTAAATGTTTCTTTCATGAGTACAAGCGCATCGCAAAGTTCTTTGGCGGGAATACGGGGACCGAGAAGGACCGTGTTCTTATTGTTCAGTACCGATGTTGACATCTGAGAATTTAGGGGCTTAGTAAATATTAGTTATTGAAATAAAGTAGTTTTTTGTGAATATATTAACTGGTTTATATTTTCCTTAGTTGGAGTTCTAAAGCAATTTAAGTATTTTATTGTGGCAAAGACCAAACAAGTGTATTTTACCTAAACCCAAGAAACATATTTTAGTAAATGAAGGATAATAATAATAATAATGAATTAACCTTAGTTGGGGAAATAGGGAACAAAAATTAAAGGCAGTGTTTTTGCAGTTTTTATAGCAAAACATATTTTTGGTCAAAATAAATTGAAATTTGTTCCAGTAAAAACTGAGTTTGATTTTATTAACATGTTGAGTATCTGTTATGAGCATAGTGTTATTAGATTATAAAAAAAAATTAAATCTGTTATTAAAATTGTTATTAAATTCCAGGACACCCTTCACAAATATTCAAGAAATGTTGAAGAAAATTTAACTATATTACTACTGGAGAGATATTTGATATCTTTTGACCAAAAAAATTTGTTTTGTTATAAAAACCGCAAAAAATACTATCCTTTGCGCATGTTCCCTACACTCCTACCCAAAGAGGGAGGGTCGAACAGCGAGCTATCAACTGGCAAGTTGTGCTCTACATTTGGTTTAGTTAAAAATATATTTAAATATATTATATTAAAGTTACTTTGATTAATATAATGAAGTTATATAAGAAACACTATTTATGAAAATAATAGTCAGTTGAAACTGTACCACAGCTTTCTTACAAATGGACATATTTGACAGCTAGAAAAAGTTAATATATATCTATTTTCATGTATTCATATGTCAAGTGATGTGATCCACATCTGTCCCTTTTGATATATATTATCAATACCTATAAAATAATAAGTAAAATATCATCAATTTTTACCTCAGTAAATATTTTATAAAACTGAGGTGGGCAACCCTGTCGCCAATCACTACAAGTGTCCATAGTGCCATAATAGTGTTGCCAGTTTGTCAACTTTCGGAGCAAAATAAACTGTTGAGGAATGCCAGGCCTCCACCGTGGTTCGGATTCCACGTTAAACTGTAGGTCCTCCATTTCATCTCGCAATCACCCTACCATTACACATTAGCGTAAGTGCGTATAACCCGAACGGGTAGTAAGACGCGGTGCTAATAATAATAATAAAATAAACTGTTTCCTGCATATTTGGAAGCAGTCTGCGTTCTGAATGGCTCATTAACAAAACACTGCTGTCTAATACTCCACTTGATTCTCTAACACTCAATTCCATCTTTTAACTTCAGACAAAAAAAAAATTTTCAAAATTCACATTAAATTGTCATACATTTTCAATCTGAACAATTTTCATCATTTGCTTTTGAGGCATTTGTAACAGAGTAGTCAAAGTGTACATCCCTCGAATGAACTTGTTCAAACAATGTGTGTTGTTTTAAATGTTCAGTTGACCAACTTAATTTCTTAATTTTTACATAGTGTGGCAAATTTCACTTCTCTTACATTGAAACATGTTAGCTACCTGTTTTAAAAGGTGCTCTAAATGTCACTCCGTAAGAAAATCAAGGTATAAGTAATGCGCTGGACATTTGGGTCGCCAGGTCGGGGAAAATCTTATGTTTAGGATCGCAATTAAAAAAAGTGATAAACTGACGAATTTCACAAACATAATTATGTTATGGGAAAGGCCCATCAGGAAGTTTTTGTGTATTCATAACAAACCTATCCAAAATTCATCTGGGTAATTTTGTTGTGAAGACTATTTTAACCCCTGTGATCTTCACATAACCTTTAAAATAACTCTGTGCTCCCTCAGGGGGTCCACATCTTCAGGTTGGGAAGGAGGGATTTAGTTTCTTAAGACTTGTTACTATGATGCTATGAGCCTTATTCGCCAAATTATCTACTATATTTTTTTCTTATTTGCTAATCTAAAGAAAAAATGTAGATAGTTTATTTTGCTTAGTAGCTTTTTTCAGATAATTTTCACTAGTATAATACATATATTAACTTTGTAATATAAATTCAAGAGTTAATTTAACAATATTATGTTTAAACACTCTAGTACAAGTTGACAGTATATATCTACGTAGGCATTTAAAATGTATTGTGATGTTTAAATCTCTAGTAGGCTTTATACATTCAAACTTTTTTTTTATCATCATTTATTTGATGTATTTTAACATACACTTACTAAACCAACTGATTATGTCAGCACACCACTTATAAGCTAAATTACATCCAGACCAGACACAACATCCAGACCTCGGCAGGACCATTAGTTCAGAAAACAGACTCGCTACCGACTGATTAAAGATGTCTTTTTTCTCTCTAAATACATAGACCAAATTTAAGATAAGAGAATATATGTAAAATTCCCTACATTTAAATCTTGATATGTTCACAAACAATAATAATGATTAATAAGATAATACGATCACATTTCAAAGATATTTGTTGTAATATAAACTAAGACTTATTTTAGTTTTAAAATGATCAGACAGTTGATGTCACATTTTAACTGAATAAACTTTATCTGAAAACTAACAAAACACCCGCCTCGGCGTAGTTGGCTAACGCACTAGTCGTATTGAGCTCAACTGCTGAGGACGGGGAGATCGAGGTTCGAATCTCGATAGGGTGAACTGGGGGTGGTTTTTCCTAAATGGTTTTCCACTCTTCCTCCACGCAAATGCGAGTTCACTTCCTCTAATTCAACCTTCCCAATTCCTAATCCATTAGCGTAATTAGTACTTAAAAGCGTATAACCTGAACGGGTAGTAAGATACGGTGCTAAAAAAAACTAACAAAACTATTCTAACTTAGTCATACATCAGGTCATGTGGTCCGAAACCATCAATTTTGATAGACATTGTCAATACCTATAACATAACAGAAGTAAGATATTACCAACTTTGGGTGCAAAAAATAAATTTGTATTTTCTCAAAGGTCCTTCCAATGAAAATTTGATTTAAAAGAATGATTTAAATTTCAGTGTGGCTTAATACTTTATAAACTTAATAATCGATACACAATATAGTCTTCCATTAGTGATTTGTAAACAATACAGTTTTCTAAAGATAAGATAAAAACACTATATTCCTCCATTAATAACTTATAGACAGTAAATGCCTCCAAACATAAGTGAAAACTTCCAGTTTTCCCGGTTCCATTTGAATGCCGTGCACAATGAGTGGTGAACTATTGCAGGGCCAAATACCACAAGTTGAAATACGGAACAGAGCTGCAACAGGGTGACATGAAGCCACCTATATTTGACGAGCCTGGAGGGCCGGAGGTACCAGTTGACGGAGAGGCAGCTTTCACATCAGTCAGCAATGTCAGCTGGAAACAAGGCAGACAATTACTTAGGCAGTGAGTTGGCATCGGCTACTGCATTATTTTGAACACTTTTTGTATTGATCATCAGACCTAATAAGTTTTCTGCTAGTTTGTTTTTATCATATTTTATAATAAAAAGTGGTAAGGTGTTGATGAGTGCTCTCTTTTTCTTATAAAAAAGTTTGTGTTTAGTAGTTGCAAACATTTTTTTTAAATAGAGGGCTGATCATTGTAGTAAACAAACATCATTCAACAAGGAAAACGGTAAAAAGAGAAAATTATAAAATGTCTGTAAAAGTTGAGTATCTAATTTTATAATAAGTTTTTAGCCATATTGTAAAGATGACCTTGATATTTATCAAAATGCAATTGATGTGTCATTACAAACTCAAAACTAAGTTTCTAAATTATCTTTGGCAAAGGCTTTAATTTTGTAACAGCAGTGGTGTAGGAGAACAACTATTGATCCTAATCAAATTTTAGTTTTACTCACACATACAGTAGCCCCATGGCTTCTTTGATGTTGACTGACAGCTGACAGCTAAAAGCTTATAAAAGTTACCAGACCAAATTATGTATCTCTACACCGAACCATATGATCTGCAAAAACATGTGTTTAGCAGCTGTCACTTCTGACGGTCAACATTTAGGTATATACCTACATTTTGACTTGTCAGAAGTCAGCTGTGAGCTATCAGTCAGAACCAAAGAAGCCATGGGGCTACTGTACAAACAAGTAAGGCCTACTAACCGCTCCAATAAAAATTAATTTAATTATTTTTTAAATATATATTTGCTAAAAAAAACCTCCTCTTTCTACACTTATGCTGCTTATAATCTTGGTTTTTCTTGTGCTATCACATAGCCTTATAGTATCTATTCTTATCAGATAGTCTTGCTAATTAGTCACCGGGACATTTGTTTGCAGAATGTCTTTGAAACAGTATACTAATTGATGACGGTGAAATTATAAATACATTCCAGCAAAAGCTGCAAATGTTTGGTTGTGTTGTCTGTAACAGATATCTGCAAGAAATTGGCTACACAGACACAATAGTGGATGTGCGTTCGAACCGCGTTCGTTCATTATTGGGCCTGAATAATAATGCGGAGGGTGAAGAAAATCTGAACAATTCGTCAACGGTGGCAGCGCTGAATGGCAACGAGTCGTCCAATAAACGAGCAAGTGAGAACCAAGGACGAAGAACTCCTGCTAAGAAGGTGGGTAGGGAATGTGCCAATATGATAAGGTTTTGTCTTCACCTTAATAAACTGAAATATTTGTATTGTTTTTTTTAATGTCATGATTCCTGTTTTTCTCAATTCCAATTCATAAATTTTAACTTTGTTTTTTTTATTTCTCGATTTTAATTGACAATTCAATGCCTTCAGCATGCATCCAACCTCACAATGAAAATATGTTATTTACTTGCCGTTTTTTAATGTGGTTGGGAACCAAACTAAAAGGTGCTAGGTAGTAAAAGATAAATACCTATAAATAAAACAACCATGTTTGTTTGTCGCACCATCACTAGAACACAAAAGTCATTTGGAGTACATTTTACAATATTTGGTATTAAATTTAAACGACAAAATAACTAATAATGATTACTAACAAAACTACCCAGTTTTGAATAAACTTTTTTTGTTTGGATGCCAAAACTTTTATATGCTGGGATTTTAGAGCTAAGAATTGAGGTAATTAAAATCATGATATTAAACTCAAATTTTCCATTATTTCAGTACGAATGAGAATCAAATAATCAAATTTAATATTCTTAGATTTTTCCCTCTCTCCTTGAAAAGGGTGTTTTGACCGAATTATTTCATCAAGTGACCTTGATGTAACTCTATACAAAGAATATTTGATTGAAGGTACAGCCGTCTTCATTAGCAGAAGCCATGATATTAGAGACGGAAGCAGCTGTCATGGCAAATTTTGAGTTCCTGGCGCAGGCTGACGTCGACATGGATGAAGATGATGACATAAGTGACGACCTTGATGACCAGCAAGACGATGACCCAGACGACATCAAAACTGCAAAACGCAAGAGCAAGGTTAGCATTGTCTCATATTTTTATTTTATGGTAAAATAGCTATATATGGTATTAATGTTGGTATGCAGGTCCAGTGCTTCTAGTATATTTGAAATGTGTGTAGGGTCTCCTTCTAAACGAGGGCCTAGCGGATGACGTTGATGCAGAGGCGGAAGAAGTTATTAACGAATTGAATTTGCTGACAGAAGCTGAGGACTCTGGTGCAGATATCCATACACAAGGGGACCCTACAGATTGGGGTAAGCTCTGTTCACAAATTTTTCTCTGAATTAATGTATTTTAGAATGTGTAAACGATTTGACAATAGAGGAGATTCTCTTTTTTGCCTTAGAAATCTCTTATTTTATGTGTCTTGAGCATATGCACACCAATAGTTTTTTGATTTTGAGAAGCTTTTAGGTAAAAAGAGCTTACATCATAAAACGATCCCTTTAAGATGTCAATATTTAATTCCATCATAGTTAATATCTGTGTTTTTATAGCTAAAACATTGTCACAAGAGCTATGCCAACCTACTCTCCATTTGTCTCTTATAACTAAAACATTGTAACAAGAGTAATATCAACCTAATTTCCATCTGTATCTTATAGCTAAAACATTGTCACAAGAGTAATGCCAAACTAATTTATGAGTAAAGTTGAAAGTATAGTCAACTCAAGACAGAAAATGCATCGCATTTTGTAATTAAAAATTTAATAATAATCAGACATAAACTCCCGTCTAATAATTGTACTGTGTTTTCAGGGAGCACGGGAATGGGGTTTCAAACTGGTGCTGGCCACCGGCGGCAAATTGGTGGCCTCGGGGATGAAGAAGTATTGGATTCCACACTAGGTCTGGGAGAACTGGCACAGTTGACTGTCAATAATGAAGCAGAAGCTGCTTATGATGTAAGCACCCATTTTAGATATCGCAAATCCTAGAATCTCTGAGAAATCTCCTTTAAATCTCCTAGTTTTTCACTGATAGGAATAGTGTATAATTATACTCTGTGTATAGAAAATTCTTGAAAAATTATCAGTTGGGAACTAATTAGATATTTTATTTAAAATAACTATAGTATAAAATATCTTGAGGTTTTGCTTAATTCTTTATATATATATAATAGATAGGCCTACAGATATTTAAATCTGATAACTAATCAACTTGTTTAAAAAAACTATTGAAATTCTCTTTATCTCTATAAGATAAACCTCTTTTTCACTTTACGGGGCAATTTCATTCTATCCACCTTTTCCTGTACCTTCTTTCAAATATAATGAAAATTTATTTTCACTTTTTGGTTTAAAAATGAGGTGACCCAATGGCTAAATAATTTGATAATAATGGGAATTGATAAAAATAAAGAGAAAGTAAAAATAAACTAATAAGAGTAAATTTAATGAAGAAAGCCTATCTAGGGAAAGAGGAGAAATGTGAATAGAATTCAATGCACAAAAGGTGACATCTTTCTTTCTTGCATTGGTTTCTTCTCGCAATTTTCCTCTTTCCCTAGGTGTCTGCTTTCTTCTTAATTAACTCTTATTAGTTTATTTTTCCTTTTTCTTTATTTTTATCAGTTCCCATTTTTATAAAACTTTCACTTTTTGGCATATTTTAATATATTTGGAAAAAAGTTTAAAAAGGTGGATAGAAACCCAAAAGGTTGCAAACACAATATCGTTAACTCTTTGTCTAGTGGCAGCAGTGTCAACTGTGAACTATGTTCTCTTCTTTTCATTGTATTAGTATTATTGGCACCATATCTTACTACTCGTTCGGGTTGTACGCACTTTTCGTTGGAAAAGCCATATTGTTTTGGTTTCCCTTTTATTTGTTTCTATTCACCTTTCTTGTACCAAATATTGTGTTTAACCCAAACGGATAGTAATACATGGTGATAATAATAATAATAATAATAATTAAAAGCAGATTTGGGAAAACAAATTCTGCCAATGCATTAATTTGATTTAGCTTACCGGTACCTCATTTAAAATAAACATTTTATAAAAATCTTTTAATTCTTTTAATGTATTACTATTAAAGAAGCTACTATTTTCAAACAAATTTACAAAGAAAAACTAAAATCTGCTATTCTGATTGGTTTGAAGCAAATTGCCACTACAAAGGAGTCATATCGCAAGACATGGAATGCAAAGTACACCCTACGCAGTCATTTTGATGGTGTGCGTGCATTGGCGTTCCATCCTGTCGAACCAGTACTTATTACAGCCAGTGAAGATCACACGCTTAAATTGTGGAATCTGCAGAAAACTGTACCTGCCAAAAAGTGAGTGTTTAAGACGAAAAGTGTTTAAAAAATATATATATTCAAAGGTTCATTGGGAAAAAAGTATCTCTTTAGGGTTGTGTGAAGCTTCAAAAATTTGACTTGGCTTTGAAAAAAATGTCAGTTTCGACTTTGCCTCGAAAAAAATGTGGCTACAACAATTATGAAGCTTTGCCACTACAAATATTGAAAGCTAAAATACTAAAATTTATGGTAATTTAACCCCATTTTGAGCCGGTTTATACATTGCAAGTTAATATAAGATCTTCAATGACCATATGGTCTTAGGCTTCACTCTCCCAATAGACTAGACTACCAATGATGGGGAGGTTGTGATTCGATCCCAGTTAGGTGTACTAAGAATGGTTTTTCACTCTCCCTTTACACAAATGCGGGTATACTTCCTCTCAATTCAACTTACCTCATCCTTAATTCGTTAGCGTAATTAATACATATGACTAAACCCCAAACAGGTAGTAAGAGATGCTTCTAAAATAAAAAGACCAGTCCCTAAATTGTCTACTGCTATATGGTGCTATATGGTCCTCAATTTTATTCCTTTCTCTTCACTTTATGATTTTAACTCCTAAAAAAAAGTGTAAATAGTAAAAAAAAATCTGTGTGTTTTGTACAAGATAACTGGAACAAAAAGCCATGTTGGGTACATTTATAATTCGACAGCACCAAAATGAATTAGCAAATAAACTAATAAGGGACTAAATTAAAAATCAACCAATTCTGGGTTAAACCTTTTGTATTTGAAAGCTAGAAATCAAGGTTTAAAAATATCGTGTTCTCTAAATCAATTCCAGTAAGAATAAAATTGAGTTTGACATCCCGCAAAGCTTCGATTTAACTTTGAGAAAATGTAATACGATGGTTCACCAATAAAAAATAATCACAGCTAAAATACTCAATTTATGGGCAATCATTATCATTCTCTGCTGTTATATGCATTAAAAACAATATCCATATACAAAAAATGAAACAATGATTTTTAAACTGACAATAACTTTATTTATTAGATTAGAAGAATAAAATATTGCAAACAATTGTGCTATAAAACATTTTACAAGTGATTTTTAATGCATGAATAACTACAATATATCTTTTTAAGCATAATACTAACAAAAAATATCCGAACTTTGATTCGGCTTTGATAATATCTCATATATTTGATTCAAGTATATTTCGAATTGAAAAAGTGGACTTTGCACACACATACATCCAACTAAACAATAGTTACAACATTATTTTATTCTTTATGTTGTCAGGTCTGCCTCGCTTGACGTGGAACCTCTTTACACGTTCCGATGCCACACAGGTCCTGTACTTTGTCTCTCGATGAGTGCCACAGGCGAGCAATGTTACAGCGGTGGCCTGGACGGCAGCATCCACTGCTGGAACTTGCCCTGCGCCAACATAGATCCGTATGACTCGTTTGGTTAGTTC
Source organism: Timema poppense (assembly GCA_902141375.1). Lineage (NCBI taxonomy): Eukaryota > Metazoa > Arthropoda > Insecta > Phasmatodea > Timematidae > Timema > Timema poppense. The sequence continues at coordinate 78,805 of CABFOV010001696.1, read as the reverse complement.
ACACCAGTTTTTCAATACCATCTTTTTTACTGTATGGAAATATAACTAAACAATATTGCTGTGTGCTCATCATATGTTAGTAGCCTAATATTGGTGTGTAATTGGTTGTGTATCCAGAAGCGGTTGCTACCATTTTCTGGACTTAAGTCTTATTTTCTTTAACAAATACTAATTCGATTCATATTGAGTATTGACATAAATAAGAAACTTGCCTTCAACATAAAATATCGCTTTTTGAGAAAAATAATATCCTTCTTCCCCAAATGATTACCTCACTTTTTGCATGCCTCTAGCTAAACTAATATAGTACACAACTACCCCTAAATCTAAAAGAAATATAATTAAAAACTTTCATTGTTTATCCACAGCCACAAGCTAATTCCTTTAGGGAAAACCTACATATTAGTTTCTGCATTTTAAATGCAAGTAAGGGCTTTATAAATAATTATCCATCCCTATATAAGGACAACCTCTTCCTGCTTTATGAGGTATTTGCATTATAATTTATATTTGTAAGAATGTACAGGAAAGATGGATAAAAACATTTAAAAGGAACGACTCCAATATGGCTTTCACAATGAAAAAAGAACTCGGTTCACATTTTACGTTGCTGCCATTTCTGGTAAATTTCCAATGGCAACTTAGTAAAGTGTGAACCGAGTTCTTCTTACATTGTAAAAGCCGAATTGTGTTATCTTGCACATGCTTATATTCATCTTTCTTGTACTTTCTTCCAAATATAATGTAAATAATTATTTAGTAAGTTAGTAAACTCCACATTTCCATCCTTATACTATTTACTGTATGTGATGTGTTTTCCTAGACCCTGGTGTTTTGACGGGGAGTATGGAAGGGCACACAGATGCGGTGTGGGGGCTCAGTATACACTCGCAACGATTGCAATTACTGTCATGTTCGTCAGATGGCACTGTCAAGCTTTGGTCACCGACCAGCAAGGTCCCCCTTCTTTCCAACTATGTTTCGGAACAAGGTAAAACACCAATAACCTCATATTATCTCCCTAAATCATAGAAAATATTATCAGGCTAGCATGCTTTCAAATTACTTAGTATTGTTTATATTAGGATGGATATTAAGCACACTTACCTTAGAGATACTGGAACAGAAATTATTTAAACAAACCACTTTGAAAAAACCACAAATACATTTTTAAGAGCAGATTTTCACTGTCACAGACCACTCCAGGTTAAGAGAGTAGACTGATGTTCTTGGTTGGACTGTAAGGCTGATTGTTTTTACTTATGATCACACTATATAGATGGCAGCATTTGTAATAAGTAGTTGGATAGAAGAACTCGACAGTAATTATTGTGTATCTTGTCTCTAAAGCTAAAAATGAATCTCATAAGTTAGAGAAAGTTGAAGGGATATTAAAAAACATAACTACCCTAAGTAATTGTTAAACCGAATCAAGTATTTATTAATTCTAATAATTTGTATGAAAAAAGTGCATTGAGCAAAAATATTTTTTAATAAATAAAATGATAGAGTATTAGGAAATAATATCGAAGTCTGTGTAAATATGTCTTAAGTGTTTCTAATTTTATTTGTGCTCCATCATTTTCCTAATATTCTATCATTTTATTTATTACAAAATAATTCTAATAATTATGTTATACTTGGAAGAAGGTATAGAAAAGGTGGATGGATACATATAAAAGAAACAATCACAATATGACTTTTACAACGATAAGAAGAAAACAGCTCACACTTTACATCGTTCTCATTGGACAAAGAGGTAATAGTTGCTTCTTAAAAAAAAATTGATCGTCACCGCCCAATCCCTCGACCTACGTTTCATTCTATCAGAACTCATCAGGGAGAAGTTTGAAACGCACAACTCAACTTCCTAAAAGAGGAAACCAAAAACACAACACAAAAGGGAGAAAATGGAAAATAGTAAAGAATGATAGGGCATATAGATAGGAACATATAAAAGGTATAACTTAAAGGACAAATATAGGATAAGGACGTTGGATGTGAAAATATAATATATCTCTATAAGATAGAGATATATTTAGGCTAGTAATAACATAAAGGCCTGAAAATAGGCCGCACTTTCCCCCCAAAAACAGCCCTCGCTAAGAAATGTTTTGGTGAAAAATTTGTTGACACTTAAACCTTTAACACTACAAAATTACATTTTAAATAATATAACATTGCAAATATAATTATTTCATTAGTTGCATTTAAATTATTTATGAGTTATATCTTAAGTGTTTTGTATAAACTATAAGATAATCCAAAGCAAGTAAGTGCCAGCCTAATATTTACTTTAATAAACATTTACATTTTTTGACTTTCAAAGAAAGTTTTCTTGTCTCGTTCTACAGTGTGTATATTTTTTTCATATTCTCATCTCAAATCAAAAAAAGTGGTTCTTGCACATCCCCAATATCTTTGAAAGCTCACAAACCTCAAGCATATTTGTGTTTGAGAAAATTAATTTTGAAATAATTATTTTTTAATTCAATAAAATCTTAATTAATTAGTGTTTTGTTATATTCTTCACTGGCAATAAATAATGTTTTATGCTGGGTTAAATATGATGGGTAAATTTCCTCTTCTGGTCACCCACTTAAACACCCTGAAATAATAACTCATTCAAAATTAGTTGTGCTGTATTTTTTATATATTCATTAAGTGTGTCACAACTATTTTTCAGATGGTATCCCGACATCCGTGGACTTTGTTCGGGACGAGCCCAATCGAATGGTGGCAGCATATAATTCTGGTCATTGCATCGTGTACGATTTAGATTCCAGCAAACCAGTAGTTAGACTTGAATCAAATCAGGTGATTAAGATTATTGTCTATTTTCTTTATTTTGATTATGTTGGCAGTAGAAATCGAATATTATATGTGTGTGTTTGTGTGTGTGTGAGAGAGAGAGAGAGTTTTTTTTTCTGAAACCGAATTGAAGTTTAAATATTTTTTATGTTTGTTTAATAATCTATTGTCACCTGTGATTGAAGTTCTATTACAAAAATATTTTAACAAATTTTGCCCCAACCAGTAAATCAAGACGTTGTCCTAATTTGTAATTAATTCATTTACTATAGTATTTAAACATGTAATTATAGTTAGGAAATCCGTCACCTTAGCTCAGTCAGTAATGTGTCATTTACTAAGTTAAGATTCCTGGTTCGATTCCCGGCATGGCGAAAAAATTTATCACGGATGAAATGTGGGCTTATCCTATCACTGATGAATAAACGGTCAAAGACTGGATATTATGCCTGTCCTAGTCTAAAGTTATATTATAAGGCATATGAAGCTACGACAGGCCTATCAAGCCAGTACTGCAAAATATATGGCTTGAATAAAAAAACTGACCCAGGCCACAGGCATCTTAATGGGCTAGTAGTGTGTGAGGACAGTTGCACAGAAGCTAGTAGTGAAAGCTTGAGTGGTATTATAACTGGATGAAAAAAGAACTTAAAAAAACCCTTTAAATAACGATAATCTTCGTCATCAGACTTTCTCTTGTCTACTCCCATCTCTCTCTCTTGGTCTCCCTCGCAGGTTTTTTCAAACATATTTCCTCTTGGTATTATATCTTTTTCCATTCATCCATGGCCATACCATTTCAGACCTTCCTATACAATTTAATATACCTAAACTCTTTCTTGGACTTCATTCCCAATCCTGTTTCTTTTCATTACAGCTAACATCCTTCTCATAAACTTAATTTCTTTGGAATACACTTCCCTTGTCTTGTCATTCTTTAAATGAGCTTTTAATGACGTTGTGAATGTATCCTTCTCATGAACTAAAAGTTATATCTTTTTATTTTTGTAAACTTAGTTGTTCAAAGGTTGAAAATAATTGTCACCAATGTTTAGGACGTGGACAACAATGTTCTGGGTCGCCAGATAAATCGTGTGGTGGCCCACCCCACACTCCCTCTTACCATGACTGCTCATGAGGACAGGCACATTCGTTTCTTCGATAACACAACCGGAAAGTTAGTGCACTCCATGGTGGCTCATCTAGACTCCGTCACCAGTCTGGCCGTCGATCCCAACGGTCTTTACTTGTTGTCAGGAAGTGAGTGCTTATGTTTCTCCCCATATTTATTATTTTACAGGGAAAAGAGGGTGACAAATGGCTCTAGCCAATAAATGTGAAGAAAGTATGGGGAACAGGGCTTGTGTACATGCTAGGAAAAATGTATATAACTTGGGTCACATGCACTATTTTACAAATCTGAATATTCATTTTACCTTTGAATCTGAATCTTGTAAATAATAATTATGAATATAAGAGGGAATATGAATTTAACAGAATAATATAAAGTATAATAGTAACCAAATATTAACAATCTTTTAGTAGAGATAGGTTGAGTACATTATTTTCCGGATCGTTATTTTACCTTCAATTCCCGAATTCTAATCCAAATCACGGAAAAATATAAACCTAAGAGGAAATAGGAATATAACAGAATAATATAAAATAGAAATATGAACTAAATGGCAAGTTAATACGCTGAAGGTTTGGATGTTACATTTTTTCCTATGTTGATGTTGGGGCTGAACCACAAATAAGCAGTAATAGAATTCTAAAAGAGAATTAAAATTAAAAATTTTGAGGAAGAAAAAAAACTTTTTTTTATTGAGAATCCGATAGTTTGTCGATATCTTAAATGTACTTAAGAATTCTATCCTTTATTATTCACTCTCCTTTTCTCTTTCTTCATTTCAAGGTTTCTTACTTGTCTGACTTGATTTTTTCTGTGTTCAGGTCATGATTGCAGCATCCGACTGTGGAACCTGGACAACAAAACCTGTGTGCAGGAGATCACTGCCCACCGTAAGAAGTTTGACGAGAGCATCTTTGATGTGGCATTCCACCCATCTAGGCCGTACATTGCGAGCGCGGGGGCAGACGCATTGGCCAAGGTGTTTGTGTGAACTTGTTCCAAAATAATCGCTCGTATGCTGGGAAGTGTTGGAAGAGATGAAGTGCCACATTTAAGTATTTATTTGCCGAGTTCTGTGCTTGGAGTAAGTGATCATGTAGATCGTGAATCTCATGAGCGATGAGTAGAAAGAGGCCTCGGGGATTGGGGGAGGAAAAAAAGTTTAAGGTGGGGATGTAGGGGACGAGAGAAATAAGTTTGTGTTTTTCCAGTTTTTATAGAAAAACTTTTTTTTTGTTCAAAAGAAATCAAATAATTCTTCAGTAGAAACCTACAGAGTTTAATTTTCTTGTCATGGCGATACCTGCTCTTGAATAACTGTCAAGGATGTCCTGGAATTTAATGACAACTTTTTATCCTAATTTAAAAAATTTCTCGTCTAATTTCACTTTGATTATGACAGATATCGAATAACTGTTGATAACACCTTGTGAATAAAATTCTATGTTTGTACTGAAGTAATATTTTATTAATAATTTTAGCCAAGGCTTTTTTTTCTTTGCTATAAAAACTGCGAAAACACTTGCCTTTATCGCTTTCCTTACATCCCCACTTTAAGTTACTTCAGGTGTGTTTTCTCTTGTTCAGCCAGTGAACTATTCATACTTGAGGGTTTTTCACAGTATATGTCCAAATACATTTTATTGAAATAAACATATTTTTTTTAGCCATGAAACACATTTTTGATGATGTATTTTTGTTTAAAGTATAGTTTTTCTTCCAAATAAATTTTGCTGGGAAAAACTAAGGGTGTGCAAAAGTTTTTTTTTCCCTCAAGCTTGAAATTAATATTATGAAATATTTTTGAATCTGAATTAAGTCAGCATTTTTTTTGCTATGGCTTTGTGTATAGAAGAGAGATTGGTTTGTGTACAAGTTATTCATCTAACTTTATTTACTGAATATAGTTTTCAAAATATGCAAAAAAATATTTAACATATTCCAGCTTAAGCTTATAAGTCAATTACTATGTAGTTCAATTACTATAAATAGAATTTTGACATGTGGATATTAATTGTAAGGTATTTAACAGCGCAGTGTGGCAAGAGTTGAACATAAATGTATAATTTATGTTGGTTACTCTGCACAGTTTTCTAGTGAAAAACTGATGTTTCTTTTAGCACAAGCTGACAATTATATGAATCAAACTAAATGGTTTAGAATCAGAGCACACCATGGATTCAAAACAATCAAACAAAATTTTATTTAATTTATGGAATTTTACTGCTATTAAGGTTAGATAAGAAAAATTATGGTCTAGTAGAATGGATTGGAAAGGGGGGTGTGGGGGAGGGGTGGTATAATACATGCCAATCTTCATTATTGACTTTACCCTCCTTATATTATATTATTTGTAGAGGCCTTGATTCATAGTACATAAAAAGATTGGATTTCACTGAATTTAATGTTTTATTTCGATATTGAAAGTCTTTAAATATATATATATATATTTTTTGCTAAAAATGGTAGGGGGAAAAAATCGACTCAACAAGTGCTATATCATGATCATACAAATTCTGATTTTTAAATAAAATTAATCTAGGTGTATAAGCTATATCTTTAAATCGAATAAAAGGAAATATTGAAAGACTTTTGAAATGAAATACTTTCATAGAATTGATTCAATTGAATTCTTACTACTAACATTTTTAGAGTTTTATAAAAATCCTAATGAGTTGAGTTCGAACACCCTAATTTTCAAGCATTCACACTCTCCTGTTTTATTATTATTAAATTTTAATACAGGTAACATATACACAACTAATAAAAGGCTCAGAAATTAATGTGAAATCAATTAAAACTAATTAGCTCTTCAGGTTAGCTTCCTTATTATATTACATTATTATACAGTGTGTTTGCACACATTTTTCATATTCATAACAAATTAATATTCATATGAAAATATCTGATTTAATTGAATTGCATGTTGGGATATTAACTTGATTGATCAGATTAAAATGAAATGTTACAAACACTTGTGCACAAAAGCATTTTCTAAACCGTTTTAACGCATAAATAAATATAAATAATCACAATATAGATTTGGTTCAAGCATAAATCAACAAACAAAAAATATTCATACTAGTTTTGGCTTAAAAAATATTTCATTTCATATTCAATTCGAATTTGCTTTGCAATAAAAATAAAATTAACTTCTCACACCCTTAGTTTTTTGTGTTTACTTTTTGGATGTTTTTACTTCACTCTTTCACTACTATCATTTCATCTGAGCTGTCTCTGAATAGTCTGTACACTACACACTTGTACACGTTTACTACACAATTTAATCAAACATGTTTGGAGTGACCTTAAGTAAATAGGGCGCATAATAACTTTTCAGACTTCATAGTACCTTTATATTGCATCCTGGTGTCTACTTTTTAAACATACGTTTCCTTCGTAACAAAATTTAATTTTGATTGTGTTTTGTTCATGGCGTTATAAGTGGTATTAAATGGTGTAGTGATAATCTCAAACTATTATAATTAATGTATTTCACACTACAAAAAGAATTGAAACCAATTAACATATCTATCAACAAAGAACACAACATAATAGTTCCTTAACAATTTGTGTATATTTTATTCGATTTCCACACAATATATAATACTTTTATCAAATAAAATACTTTATTTTAACTCAAATTTGGGAGAAAGGTCAAATCCTATCAGCCCTTGAGTTAAGTGCAGTGGGGGGTAGGGAGTGGGGGTGCATCAGTACAGTTGAAAGAGAATCCAGGCAACATCATAAAAGACTTACACCCATTAAGTTGAGGTCAATATATCATAGTGTACTTGGCTTCCAAGGGCCATTGGGCAGACTCTTCAGACATGGTCATGGTTTTATTTTGGATAGTGACATTCGATTATTGATTTTGTCTTGATGTAATATTCATGTGATAATCATCTGGAAATAATTTTTTTAACCATATATTTAATTAAAGCTTTCCATCACTTACTTTGGAAAAACATGTCATAGACTAAAGTATAGTAAATATGTATTTGCTTAATAGTTGAATGAGATTTTTTTTTTTTGCCCAAGATGCTACCAAATTTGGTTACCATCCTCACCAATTTGTACAAACTCTTGTATTAAAATTAAGGATGGAATCTTTGAATCTTCAAGTCCTTAAGGATATTCAAAATTTAATAATTAAAGAAAATATAGTTGAGATTCAAGATTTGATTTTATATTTAGTTGGAATGTCTTAGCGCTATTATGCTACCTATTAATGGTTTAGTCCATCTATAGGACAAAGCTAATAGCCACAACCCACACCACTTATTTACCTTATAACTTAATGAATTAATGTTATAATGAATTCTTGGTATTAAAAAATTAGAACCCCATTTAGAATTAATGAATTAGATAAAGCCCATATGTTTGCCACTCTTTCTAAAATTTGGATTTGAAGGTAAAATGAATATTTGTATTCATAAAATAATTAAAATTGTTTTCTCTTCACCTTATTCCTTTTTTCATTTTAGACATGTATTTTTGTTTGTAAATGCTAACTATGTTATGTTACATTAAACATAGCATATTCCTTGGCTTACACTCTGGTCCCCTTGTACTTTTAGAAAACTTGTTTAGAAGCTGTTCACACAGTTCCATAGTTTCATTTAAGAGCGGTGAAAAATATAAATTAAATCACTCGCTTTTGTTAAAAATGTAAATAGTTCTTTTGTGTATATAAATTACATGGTAATCCCCAATAAAGAATTAATAGTCACACCCATTTTTCCTGTTTCTTTAAAACATATTATTCTTTATTGTCGAGTGCTGGTTTGGTTACCGTTTTAAACATACATTCAATATTTTTGGCTATATTTATTCTTTTTAACCTTTGATTGAACTGATAGAATTATTGTCGTTTTTAAATGGAAGAAAGCAAACACTTGTACAATTAATTGTACACGACTCAGCAAAGCTTGTAAAATTTAAATTATCTTTAGGTTGTACAGATATAGCCGTATCATATAAAATGTTCGTAGATTGAAAAATGGCAGCTGGGCACGGAAATCAAACCCTCTGTTCAGCACTCCATTGTTCTACCGCTGAGTTATCCATGATTCATCCTGTGCTCAGGGTCGATCACCGTCCGTCTCAAACTCTGCTTCAAAATTAGAGTGAAGAATGACCCTGAACACGAGATGAAAATAGCTCAATGGTAGAACATTGAGACTCTTAAGCCAAGACTATTGGGTTTGAGCCCTGTGTCCAGGTGGTATTTTTCCAATTTAAAAATATTGTTTTTTAAAGTTTAAATAATTTTAATAATCCCTATAAAAGATTGTATTGGTCTACTGTGAATGTATATTTTCATCTTTTATATTTATATTATTAATATATATTTAATATGTGATAAATAAATAATATAGAATTGTAGAATTATAAAAACAGTAACACATTTACACACACCTCAATATTTTGAGGTTTTCATTGCATCTTCCTCAGGTAGTAGTAGTAGTGAGATGAATCTTCATTGGCGCTAGAGAATCTCATGTTCACCAGAGATATTTTCATCGTTCACACCCAAGTTGGCACCACTAAAGCTAACTTCCTGTTTAATCTTGTATTATTTCTTGAGGCAGATGTACTGAAAGCATCAAAATATTGAAGTGTGTAACTATATTTTAGTGTTTTTACTTTTCTACAATTCTTCTAATGATATATAGTTATTTATCCATTACATATTATATCTTTCTTGGTGCATTTTATTTGATAGATATTAATATATATGTAACTAATACAATTTGATATGGTTTGTCCCAGCAATTGAAGATACAAATGTTTAAAAAATGGTTGTGGCGATTTGTATAGTTAATGAATGTAACATTCAATTATCTAAAGTGGAGCCTGGATATAATCTTCATTGAATCACTTTTAGCTTAAGTTCACTTGTTTATAACAAGTTAAAAAAAAAAGTAAAATAAAAGTAGCTTCCACTTGTAAAACAGATTATATTTATTTATTATATCTTATGTTCTTTTAGAATATTGTTTTCATACTATTAAACAAATGTAAATATATAAATTATAGGATGTAAACAGCATAAACATGAATGTATTCATGTCAATCTAAAAAAAATCAATACCTATTTATTGGTATAAAAAGTCAAGGTAATGGATCCCACATTGGACAAATGTGTCACATTATAAAGAGAATGCTTAATTATTTGTGAGGAGGTCAAATTGGTTCTTAGCTCTCAAATCCCAGTGAATTGAAGTTCTACCATTGAAACAAAACTACAAGATTTTTATTAATTTTTTTTTTAGATTGTAAATTTACTCAACATTACCTTTGTTTCTTGTGATCTTGTACAAATAAAATATGACTGTTTTATTTGATTGTTTTGGTACTATTTACGGTTTTTTTTACATTACAATACGGTATATCACTAATTAAAATGAATAATTGCCTGAGGATGGCTCGAGATATATGAAAACTGTAGAAACACTTTACAGTATTGTAATATAAGTGTTGGGGAGGAAGCCAAACTGATAGGTTAGGCCTTGGTAGAAACAAATAAACCTCTCTTCCATTCTTCACACTTCCAATTGCATATCACTTCAACTATATGTTATTTTAAATTTTCTGAAATATTCCCTTTTCATAATAAGAAAAAAAAAACCTATGGCTGGACACTCATGAGTCAATTATGGCGCAACTGGTTTACTGATGGGATGACAAGCATTTTGAACTGTGTAGGCTAAAAGTCAGTGTCAACTAGTCAGTTTTAAGGTGAATAGTTGACATGGTCTTTTGTACTATTTGTATTCACAGTAGATATATTTATAACATGATTTGAGCTATCAAACTTACAATTAGTATTTACTATAGCCAAAAAATGTGATGGATCCTTTCACTGCCATTGGTGCTTTTATTTTGATGCGTGCACACATATTTATTTAACTATGATTGCTAGTCCATATAAACTAGTCCTTAGAAAGTTAAGGTTGACAAACGTCTACGGAGTACAGACAAGTATAATAAATCAGATCAGGAGTCTATACAGAAAAATCTGGTACTGTGGTATCGATTTGGGTACAGTCTCTGTAAATGAGACTTAAGGGAGAAACATTGTTTGAAAGGACAGTTGTGGTGGTTATTACTTGGCTGCTTACAAGTGAGATAAGAGATATTGCTTGAGTGGTGACCATGACTACTGCACTGCTCAAATACATATCTCATAAATATTAAGGAAAAGATTAAAATAAATACAAAAAAACTTGGCCTTTTAAATAACTTTGTGCTAGTTTTGAAATAATTATTATAAATGATTAATAATCTATGATCACAGTTTAGAAGAGGTTTTCCTTATAGAGTTTAGTATTTTTGAATTAAGTCAGAGAGATCTAAAACATTTATTTACCTTTTACTTCCCCTTTCAAAATAGTTGCCACAGCATTTTTTTTTTTGCTTTATTATTATTTTTTATGGTTATTAATATTTTTACTAAGAATTTAATGAACTAAAAATTGTGTAGTGAAAAAATTTAATTGTGTTCATTTTGTATACTACTTTTGTAATATTTCAAAGAAAATAAACCAAATGATTGGCATTGGTAACATATGATTGGCTAACAGTCTGATCTACCCAGATTTTTTTAATTTATTTTTTTGCTACACGATTCCTAAATTTTTTCAATAAGAAAAAGGAATATTTCAGGAAATTTATAGTAACGGGCAACTCCATAAAGATTGGTACGCTCAAGATACACTATCGAATTTTACTCATATATGGTCTACATAATTACCAAAAAAGTATAATATTTTCCCACAGATCAACAGGATATCTTTCCTTTCAAATTTCTCATTTCAAAACCTAAATATTTTTGAGTTCCTACTGTAAAATAAATCTAAAAAAAATGAAAGAAATTGTTAGATTTACAAATGCCCACACACCTAAAGTATTTAAAAAAAAAAAGTCAACCACTATTGTGAACAAGTTTTAAAAAAAGATTCAAAATATTCAAATGAATGATATACACAAAATGACTTATTGAAGAAATGAAACCGTACAGACAAAAAAGTGAAATCAATGGTTTTTTAACTAAAATAAGGTGCATATACCAAGGTTAGGTAAACTTGGGCTATAAACACAATTAACAACTCGATCTTTACACTGCTGTCGAAAGGGCAATGACTGCACTGTGAAGAAAAAGATTTGTTACTGTCCAGTGGTAGCATTGTAATTTGGCTTTTATGTTCTCAGTGCAAACAGCTATATATATTTTTTTAAATTCCTCTTTTATGTGTTTATTCCTTTTACCTTATATACACACTATTTACCCTGAATTGTAACAGTTTTACCTTGAGAGATTACACTTGTCTTACAAGCTAATCTACTCCATTTCCTGGGCTTGTCCTTTATGTTATACCTTTTACATGTTCCTATCTATGTGTCCTATCATTCTTTACAATTTTCCATTTTCTCCCATTTGTGTTTAGTTTTTGGTTTCCTCTTTTAGTAAGTTGTGTGTTTCACACTCCTCCCTTATAAGTTCTGATAGAATGAAACCTAGGTCGGGGGATTGGACGGAAACGATTGATTTTCTTCAAGAGGCAGCCATTACCTCTTTATCCATTGGCAGCATTGTAAAAGCTATATTGTATTTGTTTCTTTTATTTATTTATTTTTATATAGAGAGAGCCCTTGCACCTTTTCTGTACCTTCTTCCAACTATAAAGCTATTCTATTATGTAATTCCTCAAAGAAAGTTGTTACTTTTTGGGAAGAAATATTCACTTATGTCCAAGTTGTTATTATTCGGGCATTCCATCAGCTAGTATTTTTCAGATTTTTTTAATGCATTTGTTTTAAAAATAATTTGTGTTGAAACTAAATCAATTGGTTCTGTTGAGTAAATTAGATTCTTTATTGGGGACCCGGCGGAGATTTAAATAAAAGAAAAGGCATTTATTCAATATTTGAATGAATTAGACTTTTAAATCATCTTACACTTTGATATACATTTGTTACATGTTTTTTCCTTGATCAAATAAAAAAAAAATTGATAACTCATCATCTAAGCAGCCAATCGTTTTAATAATATTGTTGGTAAAAATATTGAGTTTACATTTTAATAAAGCTTAAGATAGTGATTTATCTATAACAAATGGTTAAAGAAAGATGAAACTTCACATAAATGTTGCAAGCATCCCAATAGCTGGACATGTAACTAATTAAATCTAGGCCAACTGATATTGAGAGTAAAATATTTGTGAGTTGTTAAGCCAGTTAATTTAGGTATGGAACAAAAGAGAGAAAATTCTTTTTATTAAAATACAGTGGAGAAAATTGTTTACTCTAGCAAAAAGTTTAGTCATAAATGAATATATATGATGAAACTAAGGATTTTTACTCTGTTATCTATATATTATATGCAATGATTTGGACTTGATCTCTTCAGAAAGTTATAAGACTAGTCGTGAGTTTATAAACGCTGGTACATCGGACGATATTCTTTTTATATAGAGTGCTGGTTTGTTGGTCTGTAACTGAGATGATAGCAACCTGCATTAGTCAAAATTGTTTTGCACGAGGTAATTTTTTTATTTAGAAATCCTTTGTTGTAAAAATATTGTCCTAAATTACATTTACTCTGAATACAAATACTCAATAAAAAATGAACCATCAATATCATTTAATTTTCATTCTGCTATATTTTATACATGTTTTTCCTTTGATAGTGAATACCATTTTGACGATTCCATAAGGAAGTTTATCTTAAAAAAATCAAAATGTGTTCATGTTTAATTCTTACCATAAAAACCCTCCGCAGAAAAAAAGGTCACATGAAGGTACCATAAAAAGTCCAAATATTGTTAAAATCAGTTTTGGTTTTGAAGTTATGTATTGTTGTTCGTGTAAACTTATATGTGACTAGAAAAAAATATATATATATATTTTAGGACTCATCAATTCTTCACTTCATCCTGCTGAGTTCAAGACCGATTTATGTCTCAAATATTAGCCGAAGAAAGTAGGAATGATATTAAAAGTGTTTAAATAAAATAGAGACTAAGGCAATGAACTATGTGTGTGTTTACTTGTAAAATATTGTATTTAAGGTAGAACTACTATGTAGCTCCAATATTACAGATAATAGTGATTATAATAATTTTCATGCCATTCTTTAAACTAATGGTAAAGATCAGATTAAATATGTTTTCTCCAAGGTGTTTCATAAATATGTTTCTGTATTACTTGAAATATGAGTAATTGTTTATTTTTATATTAATTTCCATTGTGATGTTGAAAGGAGGATATAGGAAAAGCCTACACAACTTTCATAAAATCATGGTGATTTGGTGTAGTTCAAATGCTGTAGGTACCTTTTCAAACTTGAGCTGGTTTTTTGTGTTGAGGTATTTTATTTATGATTATTAGTGTGTGCATTTGTACATGTATATTTTTTTTTTAAATATAAAAATCAAAGATTGAAATGGCAGCCAGAGAATTTGAGCTACAGTGATCACCACTTAGTCAAAATATAGAAAATATTATACTCTCTTATACTTTAAAAAAAAAAAATGTAATATTTTGTTTTGCTTCAAATGTGAGCTTTTGGAACTACTTGTTTCTGATACGTGTTGAAGGTCATGCTCTTCAAACCTCCTCTCAATATTAATTAGGGATGTGTGAGAACTACTTTTTCAATTCATATTTTGAATATAATTAATAAAATAATGATAGTTGCAATGTATACCATTTATAATTTAATTCTGTAAGTGTAACAGTTTATAATGTCAACGTTTGATACTGAAAAACATTATTTATAACCAAAACATTTCTTAATTAAGGCTGTTCAGGGGAGGGCTGGGGGGTTCATATTTCTCAAATTTTCAACATTCATTTTTAACTTTCTCGTCTCAATCGAGATATCTTTCTCTCGTCTCACTCAATATATTTTCAAGTCCGCCATATCCCTAATATTTATTTAACTCAACCTTTAGACACACGTTCATTTGTTTTTACCATAATATGTAAACTAAATTACAATGGTTAGGTTTTGTTTGAAAATGTTTTAAATTCAAGTAAATCTTTTTAATAGAAAGTTTGTATTCAATATGTATTGTTTTAAAGGTACCAATAGCATAAAATTTAATTGAACATTCTGTTAATAGATTGTATATATTTATTTTATGTTTATAATTACATGAAAACTCCTAGCTCTGCACTAGGAATAAAAGATTTACCAAAACCAAACCCTCCCAGAAATGGATCACTGAATCACTTTCCCAATAAGCCAACTACTTCATAACCCTTACTATATAAGGGTATTATATATTAAATAATTTTTAATTGTATTTTGTATTTTTATTCTTTTGAGATTATGTGAGTAAATGTGAGATTTGATGAGTGTATACAATATATAAATATATAATATATATATATATAGTTTTTTGAATGACTGACCAAAGGCATTAAAATTATTTTTTATTCCTCAGACAATTTGTTTCAATAATAAATAGGATATTTATGTGAAAAAAAGAGATTGTGCGAGTTGTTGCAGTACTGTGTTATTAAATTGTATAGTGTTGAGAACCACAGAATTAGCTCTCTATTAGAACTAGGTAATTTTTTTTGTTTGGTTTGACTTTCTTACATTTACCTGATAAATTTTATTTTTATTAGCGTAGATATTGATAGTGAACTGTTTTAACAAACTGCTTCCGAAACATTTCAACGATGTGTAGACTGTGATTTTTTGTTCAGATTATTTTTAAGAGTTGCTATAATTCTGTTTTACTTTCTCACTTAAAGAATTCACATAACCACTTTTATTTTTTTTATTTTTTTAAACCTGCTTTATGTATGATATAACATTTCTGATGAAAATACCTGATAGTTTTTAAACCACTTGGATAAAATACATGGAAAACTACACTAAAAAGCTCTAGCATATTTAAATTACATCTATAAAAAATTATATATTTTTTATGTTTTATATTACTGAGGTCCAACCTTACATAACTCTGAGGGCCAATCTGTATAGCGCAGCTATTGTAGTGGTCCACAGACAAACTAAGAAAAATAATTATAGTGGTAATAAATAACACTATTAATAGTTAAAATAAAAAATTCACTTAGAACCAATATAATATGAATCATTTCTTTAAAACCAGATCAGCATTATTTAATGAATAACACAAATCAAGGTTACTCTCCTTTTTTATTATTATTATTTATATAAAAACCTGCTGGGATTGGCAGTACAGGTTAAAACAGGTCTTGGGTTGGACATCACTGTTTTATACAATATGTGGCCATCTTCTCTCCCCAATGATTTCAATATCTATAATTAATATTAAATTCGAAATACTTATCCAAAGTGACAATTTTTTATAGTGAATTTAATTTAATTGAGTTTTTATTATTATTTTGAAATAGAACAATTTTTCTTAATATATGTCAAAGGTTGTACAACAAAGTTTTTAATTTTTTTTTACAAAATAATTTCCCATTGACTAAATTAATTAGTAGAATACTTGTTTAATATATGATCAAACACCGTTGTCATATTTTTTAGGAGTTTATAAAGAGCATTCACATTTGACTAATGCAAAATTTAAATCATTCTAAAACGAGCACTGAGCTTTGAAATAATTTCAAATCTAATACAAGTTAAATATTAAGTTTTGACGAAAGAATTGAATAGAATATTCAATTTTTGAGATCGTTTATATTGAATCACAATTAATGTACATCATCATTAATAATTATTATTTCAGAATGTATTTATTAGAAAAATCTAAAATGTAAGCCTGTGCAAATGAAATAAAATATGTAAATTTTAAACTGTGAATAAGTCTTTAAGGTATTAGCCAACCTCTATATCGATAAGAATAAGTTAAAATTCTCTCATTGTGAAAATAATCGCAAAGGTAAATATCATACAAGTTTTTTCAGGAATTTAATTGTTTCAAGACTCCAGTCCAAGGAAACTTATTAAATTTAAGCTTGTGTGGCGTTTCAAAAATTTTGAATCAAATCTAATATTAATTCATGTTTGATTAGAAATACCAAATTTTAGTATTTGAAAGATTCTAATCGGATTCAAAATTCTGATCCAAAAGTCAAACTTTTGAATAATTAGACTTTTTATAAAAAACTAATATTGATCCATGATTTAGATATTTTGCTGTTTTTGTAAGCTTCATTTTAGCTTGAAGAAGAATGATTATGAATTTTGATATAATTTTAATTAATATCAAGGATGAAATAATTTAGAAAAATATCAAGAATAATACATTGTGTAAAAGATGAGTTCCCCCGCCACATCTTATCTTACTATGCATTCGGGTTGCTAGCTTGGAGGGAGAGTGGAAAACAATTTGAAAAAAAAAAAACTCATTACATCTTATTGTTAAACTCATATTTATCCGTCGTTGACAGGTATGTCTATTGTGAGAGTGACGCCTTAGATCATTCAAACACCAACGTGGGTAAGATAATGTTAACTAGTGACATTTGTAGCAATAAATTAATGAATAGTTTGCTCCCTGGTTATCTTTGATTTGGATTGTTAATTATTATTCGCCAATTTAGCCTCCACACTAGTACCAGTATTGGCTAACAGCAATCCAAAATATTTAGTTTAAAGAACCACGTCTGGTCTGCTGTTGATTTGGCCGAGATTAAAATATTGGTCTTCCACTCACTCCCCATGTAAATGTGGGTACGGTTCCTCTAAAATTTTACCAACCTCATCCTTACCTTAGTGAACATAAGCAAGATGGGTAGTAATAATAATATTTAGCACCGCATCTTACTATCCGTTCAGGTTATACGCTTTAAGTACTAATCACGCTATTGGATTAGGAATTGGGAAGGTTGAATTAGGGGAAGTGAACCCGCATTTGCGTGGAGGGAGAGTGGAAAACCATTTAGAAGGGGGGAAAAACAGTTCACCCGGCTGAGATTCGAACCTTGATCTCCCCGTCCTCAGCAGTCGAGCTCAACACGACAAGCGCGTTAGCCAACTATGCCACCGAGGCGGGTAAGATGGGTAGTAATATCCATTGCACAAATGTGTCGGCATCTGCTTGGAAAAGAGGACGTGGCGTGGCGTCACATGTTAAATGAAAACCATACTAGGAGCGAGTTGGAGTCGTAAAACTGTTCTATTCATGTGGTAAATCCTGCTGGGGAATAATAGTAATATGGAACTGTTGGGTGTATTTGGACTTAATAATAAACTGTGGCAAAATAAGATTCTTTAAAGGGGGTTGAGTTTCTTCACCAACATCACATTTGGTTGAAAAAATAATATGCTAGTACAAATTTTAAAATAAATTCTGTAAATTTCAGTCCTAAATATTATTCTCGTTTTGGAAAATAGACTGGACAGTCCTTCCTACCACTTAAGGTTTATAATAATTATTATCAATCTAGTTAAAAAGTGTATATATACATTTTTTAAATATAAATATTCAAAGTTTTATATACTTCAGTTTTTGTTATGATGACAAAAATAAGAACAATATATTATGTTTTTGTGTAGGTTTGTAAACCTGAATGTTTTATTAGTACCTTATTATTTTATTAAAATAATTTTATAAATAAAGAGTTTTATTGTATTGACAAATACTAATTGGCTTAAGGTCTTCATTAATTTATTTTACTGTGAAAGAATGTGTGTATAATACTATTTATCTTACATATATCATTTATATATATTTATTAATACTGATAGGATAAGTTTGAAAACATAATTAAACCATCAAATGTTTTGCTTTGTAAATATTCAAAATATTAACTTTTAATTATTGTTGATTAAATACCAGTCCTAACTCTACAGTTTTGAATCCTTTTGTTTTTTATATTTATCTATATATTTTAATGATAATGTTTGTTGTTTTAATTATTCCTTTTAAATATTTTGACTTGGCTTGGATGAATCCATGAATAATGATTAATAGTGAACAGTGCAAAACTTAATAAGTAAATTCACAGTGAAGCCTCATCTTCAGAATCTGTATCCTTAATCACATGATCGTACCAACCAATGAGATAATCAAAAAATTCGTTCCAATAAAACTCTTTGAAAGAAAATTGTCTACAGCAAAGAGCAAGCACCAAGCATTCAGCTGATCGATAAACAAAACTTAAACATCTTTTTTAAGAAAACGTCCAGGATATACTTACGTACTATCACAATAAATCACAATGCTGGCCAAACGCTCAAATATGTTATAGCCTTGGCACAAGGTTAGGATTGACAGGAAGATCATGGTTTGAAATCTGACAGGATGCTATGAGACCTTACACATGTAATTCCAATGTGATTTATTTTACATTCTGTCTTGCACTAATATTAGCGCAAATCTTAACTAACCTCATACCTTACCCTTAGATTAAGTTGATAATAATGAAAAGACCGTAACTAGCCAATAATTTCAGGGGGGGGTTAGTGGGCATATCCCCCAATTGCCAGACACTAGGAAAAATTATAAATGATGGACAGTTTTAAAAGCTATCTGAAATATTTTAAAATTTTTGTAGCATCATAACCCCTTAAATGTCAGAGGTTAGGACAAATTCTAAATATTAAACACTTCCAGAAGATCTCTGAAGTGTGGTTGTTTTTGGCAACATAACATGATAATTGTCGAAGGCTAGGAAAAATTTGAAATACCAAACACCTCTAGAAGTTATCTGAAGTGCTTTTTTATAGTAACATAACCCCCTAACTGCCAAAGGCTAGGACAATTTCTAAATATTAAACACCCCCAGAAGCTATCTGATGTGTTTTTTTATGGCAACATAACCCCCTAACTGCTGAAGGCTAGGAAAATATGTAAATATTAAACACCTCTAGAAGCTATCTGAAATGTTTTTTATGGCAATATAACACCATAACTGCTGAAGGCTAGAACAATTTATAAATGTTAATCACCAACAGAAGCTCTCTGATGTGTTTTTTTATGGTAACACAGCCCCCTAATTTGTACTTGTATCTTAATATTGTTTGAATCATAAATAAAGCCCTATATATTTTGTTCATCAAATTTGTGGGGGGAGCAGGGGAGGTTGAACCCTCAGCCCCTCCAGCTACGACCTTGAATAATGATTATTTTAAACTTAATACAGTCAAATATTCCAATAAAAGAATTATAAAATGCATTTTATTTTTGCAGCCAAAATGGAAAACCTTCTACTATTTATTAATGTTATTAGATTTCTCTCTTGACAAAATATGTTAAGGAGCTGCTTGATAATCAAAATACATGCTTCAATGACTGCATGGTCTAAGGTGCTACTCTCTCAATAGGCTAGACTGCCAATAATGGGGAGATTGTAGTTTGATACTAGGTAGGTGTACAGTGGGTGGTTTTTATACACACTACACACAAATGCAGGTTCACTTCTTCTAAATGCAACCTTCTTCATCCCTAACCCAGTAACATAATTAGTGCATAAGAGTATAACTAGAAGAAGAGAAAAGTATGCTGTTGCAAATAATATTAAATGTGTGTATGAGAGTCCTGTGCAGAAAATATTACCTTTCTCTGATTATATATTTTTACATTCTGTAGACTTTCTTTCGTCCGTGTTGATGTCGACACTTGTCAGCTGTGATAAACTGGCATTAATCAAATGCACACCTGTGTTCATTAAACATAGCCTGTAAACGCTATTAATAAACTTTCTCTGGTTAATATGTATGTATTTTAAGTAAGGAACAATATTATTACTATCGATATGCATTGCATAAAGCCATATTTTTTATTCTGGCTAATATTTCATTATCTTTCATTCACAATCTGATGACAGGTTTTCTTCACTAATCCCTCACCATTTTTTAACACACACTTTTGTTTTGAATTGTTATTGGCTATGCATTATTTTATTTATCAAATTGACACACTTTCAATAATATGCCTATTGTAATGTGTCTGTTGATGTACATCAGTAATATTATTTCTAGCGTATAGTTTACAAAAGTTCATTAGAATAAAGTACTAGCTCGCCACATTTGGCTTAGATTTTTGGGGAAACACATGTATTGCAGGCTTCTGGTAGGAAACACAAATAAAATTCATATTTTTTTGCACTTAGTGTTGATTACATTTTCAGGGTGTCCAGCGACCTGGAAAACAGGGAATTGTCAGGGAATTTGCTTGGTCAGGGAAAAGTCAGGGAATTTTATTAAATTTCTGGAAATTTTACATTTCGTTTATGTAAAGCCTCACATTTTGATTCACAATAGTCAAAATAACACTTTTCTTCCAGTTAATACTTAGCTGTAATCACTTTCACAACATTGTCCATGTTGAGCAGACTTATATCACTTCTCAAGGTCAACAAGTGAGTTTTGTGTCTTTCCACCCTTCTGCCACGTGTCTTTAGTCAAAGTTGAGTCATGATTATTCACATGTGCAAAATTTGACTAGGCCTACATTTTAAGTAGAAGGAAATAAGAATGACTCTGTCCTACAACTATTTTAAATCGTTCTTGCGTTAGGCATTCTTTTAATGGCTCAATACAGATTTACTGAAATCTATTTTTAAATTACAATAGTCCATTTCCCCGGAGGCAGAAATTATTTAATCCCTTTATTGAGTGATACAACTTCAGAATGTGTATGTATCTAGGAAAAAAAACATACTATATAATCTGTGATCTTAAAAAATTATTTTTGTAATATACTTAATATCGATATATAGTGGTCTGGGAAAAAGTAAATTGGATCTGGAAAACCTGGAAAAGTCAGGGAATTTAAAAATATAGTTTGGCTGGACACCCTGATTTTACTACATTATACATACAATTTCATAAGCATTAATATTATTTATCAAACGTGAAAGCTGCAGATCACATGGTTTGACATATAAATATATTAAAATCGCAGCTGATATAAATGGTTTTTCCTATCTGAATCTGATTGACTATAGATATTTTCTCCTTATATTTCTTTGTTAGTATGACCCTGTTTTCAACTGATTTAACTAATGAAAAATATAATAATTAAAAATTACAATATACTTAGGAAGCTTTTGTTTTTTAATGTAAAGAAATGATCATATCCAAAGTTTCATGTATTCTGAACCTGTATAAACTATTTACTAATATCCACAGTTGTTCATGAGCATGACACCTAAGGTTTTGGTGTAAATACATACCGGCGCTTTGAGTTGTGGATTATCAACTAAAGTTTTATTGAAACTTCAAATGTTCTTTTTTAATCCAAAACCTTTATTTACAATTTTTATGAAAATGAAACTTTTCTTAACTTCGATTGGCTCTACCATGGGTCGGTAACTTTTTTGAAATGTGGGACCGCATGGGTATATTAAAAATTTACTGGGCTGGTTTAAAAAAAACATCAAACAAAAATGTTCAATTTTTCATCTAGTAATTAGATATTAGTCTATTTTTATGAACACAATTGCTTGTTTGCTAAATCTTTTGTGAGCCAGATAAAATAGGTCGGCGGGCCAGAGGTTGCTGACCGCTGGGCTAAACAGTGAGATGACTAATTTCCCAACTATTTACTTTTATTTATACAATAATTGATTAATAGATTGGCCAAGAAAACTGGTAAACCAGATTTTGTGACATCAACTTAATGCTACTTCTTGGACTATATATTGAGCCTTTCTATAAAACAGTACTATACCTACTCTTTAACATTTTAGACGAACTGCAGTATGTAAATGAGATGGTGAAAAAACTTTTAAATTATAAACGTCAGCATGACATAGCGTTTTCAACCCAATTATTAAATTTATCACTATACTTTGACAATACAGCAACCAATAACTATTACTGGTAGGGAATTGGCCTTTTAAATATATGCATCTTTTAGAAATTTGATCTCTAGCTTTCACTGCATTAAAAAAAAAATATTGTTAGTATTCTATACTTTTATGAGAAAGAAGGGGAAGAAAAAGGCTTTTCCACATTACCTTAATGACTCATTGTGTAGCGGGGGCAGAAATCGAGTGATTGACAAACAATTATTCAAACTTGACGCGCGACTGAAAACAACACTTTAGCTAGTCGGGGCAAGGTTAAGTAAAAATAAGGTTACAGACTAACAAAGTTTTATCCAAACAACATTGTAATAGACAATGTTATAACAAGACTTCAAGTTTGAATAATCATTAAAACTCAAATCAAACTTAAGTTTTTTAGTACTCGCACACCAGTAATAATTACAACCATTTATCTTTAATAATTTATTTTTTCCCCATACAATTACACATTCCACAAACAATTCATCGCAAGGCACAGACCGCTAAATAATAAAAGAGTGTACAAAATAAACTATCATAATAATTCAACACACATAGATTCGTATTTTATCTGAGAAAGGACTTGACTTAAAAATTAACAGTTACACTTGAGGAATTTTAACAGTGAAATGAGAACTCACAAACAAACATAAGTACCACCGACATTGAAAATAATTAAGAAAGGTGGCAAGTTTAAACCTAAGAATGTACATTCTCGACAAAACATTACTAATCGTTGCCTTTGCTTGGTTATTTAAATATATGTCTTATATTTAATATGAATCATAGATTATTTACAAAATAAATTGTGATGCTATAAGAAGATCTACTCAACCTTATTCATGTCTATTATCAACAATCACATGAAGTAAATTGTTACAAGCAGCACTAAATTTCTAACAAGGCAGTGCTTTTCTTGTCAAAATAAAATATACTGCGTAAGAATATTATTAGGACAAGGCCAAGGAGTACTTTCAAGTGGTTGTATTAAAATACTTTATAAATCAATAAGGTCCAAAGCTTTTATTTGCCACACTTCAATTGTTAAACTGCCCATTTCATGAATTGGGCAAATTTCTGTCAATTTTCGTGAAGTGGCCTCTTCTATTGACCATTTCAACACTGTACATTAACTTTTGCCCATTTAATGAAATAGAACTTATTTTACTATCTACTACAAGCTTAACTGAAATTCGTTTTGAGATGATATATTAACTAAACCTAGCTTAACCTAACCTTATATTCTTAAACAATTAAAAGACCAAACCTGTTCTTCTCTTGTATATTTCACACACAGACCATGCAAAAGCTCGCCTGGTTCATGAGAAATAGGCAGTCCATGATTCCATGAACCGGGCAGCACAAGTGTTACCCAATTCATGAACCAGACGAGTTTTGTTCAGTCCGTGAAATGGATAAGCAAAGAAACCAGTTCACAGAGTAGAAAATTGCCCAATTTCACTTTCAGGGTGTAACATATTCATCATCATCATCATCACCATCATTAATATCAACTGTTTCCAGCCCGTGACTGGGTCAGTTTGGTAAAGTGCCTTCATCCACTCTTCTTCAACAACTTAGAAGTAAATCCATTTTATAAATAATAAAATGAATTAATGGCTTGGAAATGTATAGTAAGACAGTGTAGACACACTTCAATAATGTAAAGTAATTGATAGTTAAGGTTGTCTTCCTTCACTAAGGTTAGGTCCGGATAGAAAAGTACACACTTTTCTCTTCATTTCTTTTCTTCTTAAACGATTTCACTAAATTACACTTCAAACTATGTGTAATGTGTAATTTAGTGGAATTTATAAATAAATATGATACTTCCAAAATTTTCCTTATTCTACTTTGTTACAATATTTAATTAGGTTTTTAAAGTGTTTTTTTTCCCATGTGTCTGTACCCATTGTCACGCATGCAGCAGAAACATGGACAGTGAATATAAAAGAGACAAGAAAAGTGGATGGCATGGGAATGAAGATGTGAGGAGCATGTTAGCTGTCACGAGGAGAAACAGGATTAGGAATGAAGTTATCTGGGAAAGAATGGAGTTACAGGGAGTACATAAGATATTAGAAGAAGTGAAGCTGAGATGGTATGGGCATGTAATGAGAATGGAAAAAGAGAGGATTACAAAGAAAACAATGGAAATGAAGTAGGTATGTAGAAAAAAGGCCGCAAGAGAGGCCAAGAAAAAGATGAGCGAAGCATACAACAAAGGTGTACAAGTGAGAGAAGAAGAATGGTGGAAGGATAGACGATGATGGGGTTAATTTACTATGCTGACCTGGACACAGGCTGGAAATGATGACGATGTTGATATGCCTGTCCCCATAGATAGGTGGCGCTTATAATAATATTTACTATTTGTATATGAGTTTGTCCTGTTATACAACTAATAAATATCTACTAATACAAAATAAAATTATATTTGAATCAAAACGAACAATGAACAAACAATGTGATGTGAATTGCAGAGACTTTGGTTTGTTATATTTGGAAGACGATAGAGAAAAAGGGGATAGACACATATCAAATGGAATTAACACAATATGACTTTTACATTGAAAAGAAGAATACAGTTCACACTTTACATTGCTGCCACTACTGCTACCGCCCAATCCCCCGACCTAGGTTTAATTCTATCGGAACTCATCAGGAAGAAGTGTTGAACGCGTAACACAACTTCCTAAAAGATTGAACAAAAAAGAAAACAGAAAGGAAATTGGTAAAGAATGGTGGAACATTAAGATAGGAACGTAAAATGAATCCAAATTTCCTGTAGTGTCTTCCAAATATAATAAAATACTTAAAAAAGAGAACTTTATATCTGTCACAATAATAATGAAAATAACAATTCTAAAATAAAATGATTGATAACACCATAAAACATTGTCTTTTAGTCAAATGGTAAACACTACAGAGATTCATGCTCTTTACATTGCTGCCACTACTGCTACCGCCCAATCCCCCGACCTAGGTTTAATTCTATCGGAACTCATCAGGAAGAAGTGTTGAACGCGTAACACAACTTCCTAAAAGATTGAACAAAAAAGAAAACAGAAAGGAAATTGGTAAAGAATGGTGGAACATTAAGATAGGAACGTAAAATGAATCCAAATTTCCTGTAGTGTCTTCCAAATATAATAAAATACTTAAAAAAGAGAACTTTATATCTGTCACAATAATAATGAAAATAACAATTCTAAAATAAAATGATTGATAACACCATAAAACATTGTCTTTTAGTCAAATGGTAAACACTACAGAGATTCATGCATGACTGGATACTGGTATATAATAAATTATTACCATTGTTAACACATTTTATCAAATTTACAACATTAATATTTTAGTTTAACAACATTCTCGGAATGTGTAAGGTATTAACTCTACTAATTAATTCCATTAGGTTACATGTTATTTACACCCATAAACAAACACCTAAGGAATATACCTAATGGTGAAATATACTTTGATTTCATGAAAGTAAATAATTAAATTATAAAAAATATAATTAATGTAGTTTGGTAACTTACACACTGTTTTTTTATTAAATAAGTTGATGAAAGCGTGTGTAACTTGTTTTGTTACATACTCTATAACTCTTAACTTAAGCCAGTCAGATCTTTACACTTGTAATAAGTTGGATCAGGGGGTGTCACGCCGGGGCGAGGGGCCACCCCTTCCAATGTTGGAAAAAAGTTTGAAAGCTAGTAATTTTGTGGTGAGTCAAGCAAGATCTTGAGTTGGGAAATTCTAGAATTAGTCTTTACCACAGTACTTTCAACATATTTTTGCATTTATACTAATTCAGTTTTTGTGTTTAAAAAGTAGAACTGTTAAGATAATTATTGTTTTTTACAGCATCTGTAGTTACTCAATATCAATGAAAATGATTATTTTATGACAATAGGGACTCGAATTAAAACGTATCATTTTCATGGACTGGGTATATCTCAGGTGCGGAATGTGTGCCTGCGAGTGATAGATAGAGAGTTATTTAGGTAATATTGGCTGCCACTCTAGACTACATATCCCTAATTAACGAATTTGCTTAATTTAAAGTTATAAGGGTAACACTGTAGTAGATTGTTGTAGTTGATATCATTATTTTAAAGTAGTTTATATTTTCAAAATGAAAATAATATTCATACATTTTGTGCAGTTTAAAAAAAAATCACAATCAAAAGTTATTTTAAAGAAAAAAACATTCAAGAAATGACATTTCGAAGACTTGCATCATACTGAAAAAATCTACCCCACGGCCCTAATCATATTAAAGTTAAAATATTAACCCTTTAAGTTGATTGTTTTATGGTAATATTTATAATAATTTATAATGATCACCTTTCATAACTAGGTGTTAAAAAATAAATAAAATGTCTAACACAACCATATTTTCTTTAAATTGTAAAATAACACTTTAACACGGAAATCAAACTCGGGACCTTTGGCTTAGTATGCCAATATTCTAAAAACTGAGCCACCCTTGAGTTTTACTGTGCCCACAGTCATTCTTCCCTCATATTTTAAGGCAGAGTCTGTGATAGATGTGTGAAAATCGTCAGCTCTATATGAGTGATAAATTTAAGCACCTCAGTGTTCTATGGGAAATTACAAAAATATATTTATACATTTTTAAAAAGATAAGAAAATTATTCAACTCTTGAATTTTATAGGTTTGATCATTCAACTTTTATCCCTTAATATCCTCTTTTCACAAATGCATCTTAGGCTTTACTTTAAAAAAATATCTTAAGGCATTTAAAAAAATGCTAATTCACATTGATTACATTTTATGCATCACTTTACCGCCAGGGCTGTGGAGTCAGTATGCCTTGCCTTTGACTCAAACTCCTTTATTTTTCCATGGTCCAACTTCGACTCCTTTCATAAATGTCAAAAGTATATTAATTAGTAATAACAAATATACTTCAGTAAAATAATCCAATACAAATTACTTCATGTGAAGCTTTATTGACATTGTCAATTTAAATTTAAATAAATTTGTCATTCCATATTACAAATATTGGTCTTGAAGATTAATATATATAACTAAAATAATATACCACATATTGTAATAATAAATTATAAGTTTTATTTTCCAACTCGACAGCCCTGTTTATAACTCAGTTCACATTTACCTTAGATGGTTTAGTAAATGAAAACGTTCACATAATACTCTTAAATAACAGGGGCATAGCTACCAGGGTTCTCTGAACCAATATGGTCACTCTTGCATTAAGTAATATACATAAAAGTGTCAAAGAGACAATGAGTGTAGGAGTAATATCGTCATCTATTGCAATATATTAAGCGATTTGATTTGTATCTTAATTAACATGACATAACTGGTGTTGTAAAATTAAACCAAATCCAAAATTTCAATATATATTAAAATATTAACTAATGATTTATTTTATGTATTTAATAATATCTCATCATAAATATAGCCTTGGGATGTCAATATTTTTCTTGTGGTGGCGTAAAGCTATTTGTGGCTGGGACTTTCTATTTGTATTTACTGAAGGCCAGTTTCATAGTCAAATCTAGTACTCCTCAAGAGCGGCACTATATTAAATCTTAAGGCTGATCTTAAAACTTGGACTGGCCCAACATCCAGTCCCTGGCCGTTAATTTATCAATGTTATAGGATAAACCCATATTTCACCTATGATAAATTTTTCGGCCATGTTGTAAATTGCATCAGGGACCCTTAGATCAGTAGGTAATGTGACGCTCATATGTTGTTTCAAAAGAGGAGGTGGAACATGAATTATGTACATTATATGTGAATTGAGCCAATATGAGAAATTTTAGTAATTCTTTGAGACTTGGAAATCATCCACATTTTTGAGCACAACTGTAAATAACATATTTGTAGTGGTCACACACTAAATACATTTTAAACTTTTCACAAATTAATATAGTCACATTAATATTTTACAACTTAACAATAGTAAAATAAAATATCAAATACATTTTTTTAATGGAATATTAAAATAGTAATTCACCAGTAATCACTTTGATATATCATTAATCACAATCAGGAATGACAATAATCACTCATGAAAATATCACTCTTAAATGGAGTTGTCAAAAACTTTAATAGAACATAATCGTTTTGCATCCTATGAACTTAATTATCATGTAGTAATGGATTTATAGCGCATTTAAGGGTCTCACTTAAAACAAAATAGCAAGCATTAATTAATGTGATAAGATTTCAAAAAGCAACGAAAAAATAAAATAAAATTCTTATTGAATTAACTAGAAAAAAAGGTATTGCTAATTAGATTAGTTGAAAAATCCCGGGTTCAATTCCCACATCCAGGTTTCCCTTTCCAACTCATTTAAGTAAACTAATCTAATTTAGTTGAAATATGTCCACCCACATGTGACTACAACTGTACCATTTTTAATTTGCACCTGTGTGAGATCGACGGTAGACGAAGACTCGTACCCCTCACAGAGGCCGTCAAGTTAAATTGGCAATTTTTACTCTAAACTTTAATTATGTTAATTGGGCTTTATTTAAGAAATTATTAATGGTCATTCTTAACAGTGAAGCACAGTTGATTAGTTAATCAAATAAATAGAACGATTGCACCAGAATACACATATGCTCAATAAAATCATATTTAAAAAAAAGTGCAATTAGTGATGATGGATGGACTATGTATAAAAAAAACTTAGAAGAAAGACAACATAAACTAAATGAGGAAAGTATCTTTGGTTAAAGTATTACTAAGAAAAGTAAGCAGAGTAAGCAGAGTAAGCTAATGTCTTGTAACTTCTTTGCTCATTGATTTAACTCTGTTCAATATTTGTAAATGAAGTGTACCTTTTTTATGTTTTCCATTCAGTCTAAGTAGATCGTTAATCACACAGAACTTGAGTCGTTGGACATTTTAACAAAGACTTGGCAACGCTGTTCTAACTGCTGCACCGTCGCCACAAGGTAAGAATTCTCAACATAAAGATCCTTCACCAAGACGTCTGTTCGTCGCATTTGGTCCACCTTAGAATGAGAGAGGCAAACAAACAATTAACAAATATTACATTTCACACATTTTAGGAATGAAATTATTTAGGATAAAGTGGGGGTACAGGGAGTACATGAGCTAGTAGAGGAAGCAAGACTGAGATGGTACATGTAATGAATATGGAAACGGAGAGAATACTAAAGAGAATGATGGAGATTAAGTATGCAGGAAAAAGATCGCAAGAGAGACCAAGAAAGAGATGGGAGGAGCAGATAACAGAGAATGTGCACATGAGAGGATAAGAATGGAAGCAATTAAAGGAGGGAAAATGGTGAAATGTTAGAGAGAGGTGAAGACATTTTATAAATGTGAACCAGCCACAGGCTGGGAACAGTAATGATGATGATGATGATTACATATTATGCCTATTCAAACTTTTACTAAAGTGCTGCAGAAGTTATTGTAATCCAAGCTCATCTGAATCTAAAATCTCTATATTGAAATAGTTTTATCTCTGTCCCTATCTCGAGCTAATTCTATCCAATACACTTCATTACAACCTATCCTTATCTTGATCTAGTTCTATCCAGTCCACCTTATTACAGCCTATTTCTTTCAGGTCCATTATAATGATATGCTCCCATCTGGGCTGCATGTTCTACCCACCATAATCTACGACACTTGACTATCCTAGCAATGTCTTGTGATGATTAAAGGGTATGTAACCCATTTTGTAAACTCCTCCACTTCCTATTAGCCTCGTCCCTTTTTGTACCAAATACCTACCTCCCTAAGCACCTTGTTTTCGAACACCCTACAATTTTTTCATCATTTAAGGTAAGATACCATGTTTCACGCCCAGAGAGAGAGAGCAGGTAAAATTATTGTTTTGTATATTCTGAGTTATTCATTTCTTGGAAGCAAGTGAGACGCCAACAACTTACTCACCGAGTAATAGCATACATTTCCCAAATATATTATTTTCCTAATTTCCAATCTAATACCGGTGACCTGGCGGTCTAGGGGTAAGGTGTCAGACTTCTGTGCTGGCGGCCGGGGTTCAATCCTCGGTCCCGGCACAGATTTATCTGATTACCAAACCCTTCCTTCACCTCTGACAAGACATCTTGTGAATGTGGGGAATGCCAGGCCTCCACCGTGGTTCGGATTCCACGTTAAACTGTAGGTCCTCCATTTCATCTCACAATCACCCTACCATTACACATTAGCGTAAGTGCGTATAACCCGAACGGGTAGTAAGACGCGGTGCTAATAATAATAATAATAATAATCCAATCTAATTTTGTTATTGCTAGTTAAAATTGTTCCTAAATATTTAAACTCGTTAACCCTGTCAAATGAAATGTTGTTCGAAATAATCAGGACACTTTTGGTTTGAATGTAAGACATTCTTTCGAGACCTTATTTTATGTATAGGGCATTCAAAACTCCAAAAATAATAATCAATTAATTAATTTAATCCACTATGCAATGAAACTTCCTGTGTCCAATCATTATTTACCAATTTAAGTTTTCTTTACTTTTTATTCAACGAAATCCAAACATTTTCTTACAAATCAAGGTCTCAACAGATATCATCAGTGTATAGTTTGGACTAGATTCACTATTCAGTATAAAAGTTGTATTTTATTCGAGTTCATCTTATCCTTGTATCCTTGTTTTATAAGAAAAAATGAGTATAATTTCTAATGGTTGCATGACTTACCTGCTCATTACATGTAACCGCCTGTTGCTGCAGTTTCTCTTGAGTAGAATGAAGGACAAAGCGAAGAGCTGTCAATTCTTCCCTCTGCTGTTGCCAAGTTCCTACAACACGACAGCAAATGGAGCAACATAAGTTAAGAAGAAGTAATTGGTCCTGTTTGAGTGTGAATATCAGTGAAACTTGCCGTGTGCCAGGATTGAGATATTGGATAAGTTGGAAGATAGAACAAGAAGGGACTTTGTCACAAGAGTTGTGAATCAACAGGAGCTTAGTAAAAGAAGAAGAGGGTTTGTCGCAACAGTTGAGAATGAACAGGAGATTAATAGCTGCAAGAAGGGTTTGTCCCAATAATTGAGAGTGAACAGAAGATTAGATGCTGCAAGAAAGGTTTGCCGCAAGAGCTGAGAGTGAGCAGGAAATTAGTAGAGCAAGAAGAAGATTTGTCACAAGAATTGAGAGTGAACAGAAGATTAGACGCTGCAAGAAAGGTTTGTCGCAAGAGCTGAGAGTGAACAGGAGATTAGTAGAGCAAGAAGAAGATTTGTCACAAGAATTGAGAGTGAACAGAAGATAAGAAGCTGCAAGGAGGGTTTGTTGCAACAGTTGAGAGTAAACAGGAGATGAGTATGGCAAGAGTTGCGTATAACTTGAATGGGTAGTAAGACGCGGTGATAATAACAACAGTAGAGCAAGAAGGGGGTTTGTTGCAACAGTTGAGAGTGAACAGGAATTTGTTAGAGCAAGAAGAGGGTTTGTTGCAACAGTTGAGAGTGAACAGGAATTTGTTAGAGCAAGAAGAGGGTTTGTTGCAACATTTGAGAGTAAACAGGAGTTTGGTAGAACTAGAAGATGGTTTTTCGCAACAGCTGAAAGTAAACAGGAGATTAGTAAACCAATGAGAGGGTTTGTCACCAAGAGTTGAGGATGAACAGGTGATTATTAGAGCAAGGAGGAACTATTTTGGAATAGACAGCATGGAGGCCAAAATTAACAGAACAAGGAATATTTCTGTGAAGCCCTTACAAGAGATTCTCAGAACAACAGTTAAAAGTAACTAAGTTAAAATGGCTGCACAGAAAGTACCAGAAGAGCCTTGTAGTAACAGTTAGGAAAAGACAGTGCTATTCACTAAAGGAAATGCATAAACTTTTGTCAGATATTGCTAAGAATGTTTCAAAAATGTGTGGAATCACCTTTTAGCTC
Source organism: Timema poppense (assembly GCA_902141375.1). Taxonomy (NCBI): domain Eukaryota; kingdom Metazoa; phylum Arthropoda; class Insecta; order Phasmatodea; family Timematidae; genus Timema; species Timema poppense. The sequence continues at coordinate 46,188 of CABFOV010001696.1, read as the reverse complement.
TGCGACTACACTTTTGATTCAAATTCATCCCTTAATGGTAAAAGGAAAGGGCGTTATTTGCATTAAGGATATTTAAATATGCATGTACTAGGTATTGCTAAGTTTCACACATAGGTGCAAATTAAAAATGGTACTGTTGTAGTCACATGTGGGTGGACATATTTCAACTAAATTAGATTAGTTGAAAAATCCCGGGTTCAATTTCCACATCCAGGTTTCCCTTTCCAACTCATTTAAGTAAACTGATTAATAAGTTGTAGGCAAGAAACTATATCAAATAGATTCTCACACCTGTTTTGCACATTTGTAATTTTTGTTGGGTATAATTACATAGAGGTTAAAAATCTTGACTAACGTTTGAGGAGTGAATCTGATTGCTGTTGTTGCAGTTTCAGGGCAGCTTGAAGTTGTCGACACTGCTGCTCTTGGTGGCGAAGACGAGAGTTAAGAGTCTGTAGAACATTGAGATCAATCTGACATGCCTGACTTGCTGTAACCATTCTAGAAGCATCACGCTGAGGAAAAAATACAGACATTTAAAATAAAACACTAGCCCTCATTTTAAATTAACTAATTTATTAAATTTTAGCTCCCTATCTTGCCTATTTATTTAAATAAATATTATAACATGTGTCGACAACAGCTGTTTTCAGCCTAAGACCAGGTCAATTTAGTAAAATGCTTCTATCTTCTTCTAGCCTTCCACTTGTCTTTCTACTTTAATTGCTTCCATTTTTCTCTTCTCACTTGCACACTTTCTGTTATCTGCGTCTTCCATCTCTTTCTTGGTTTCCTTTGTGATTTTTTCCCTACATACTTCCTCTTTATCATTATCTTTGGCATTATCTCCTTTCCTATCTTCATTACATGGCCATACCATCTCAGCCTTGCATCCTTTAATATCTCACGTACTCCCTGTACTCCTATTCTTTTCCGGATAACTTCATTCCTTGCCCTAAAATCTTAAAATAGTGATGACGAAAGATTAAATTGCGTTACTAAGTAAAATGAGTCGCAATTAGGGAAGTGAAAGAAAAACATAATATTTTCTCCAAACAAGAAGCATTTCTGCTAGTTTTATAACTTTGGAGCTTGTTTATTTTTCCACCTGCTCAGTAAAAGGTTTGGAGGGACTTAGTCTAATAGTCTACTATGACACTTTTCTACTGGAAAAACTAATCTTTTTCTGAGCTTGGCTCTTCCAGCCTATTTCCTTATACCTGGGAGTTTGTCACAGGGTAAGGTAAGTGTCTCCTGTGAGCCTCCATAGCTAATACATCTTTCTGCCTTTGCAGGGAATGACACTGTTCTCCCAGCTGATCCCTCAAGTTGTGAAGTCTACGGACATCTTCTTCGCAACTGGAAATGCTGGCGTCACTCTCACTGCAGTGACCATTACCAATACTCAGAGGACGAGCGCTCGACTGAGTAAGCCTGTTGTGCTTCTGAAACATGACCGTGACAGAACAAATTAACACATTATAGTTAAATTCAAACGTTTTAGATTGTAAAGTCAGACAAAATGTTTTTAAGTTTAGTAGCCAAACAAAACAAACAGAAATATAAACGAAAAATCTTTCAATTAAATTAAAGATAGATTAAAAATTTCATTTGGATACAGAAATAAATTATGGGACATTTGGCTTATTGCATCAATGCTCTACCACTGAGCTATCGAGGCACGCTAAGCCAAAGGTCCTGGGTTTGATTTCCATGTCCAGAAGTAATTTTTCAACTATATTTAATCATTACGATTATTTAAAAATGTGAAAATGAACACACAAATTTAAATGAGTAGCTTAGTTCAAAATAAATAGATAATAGACCCGCTTCAGTGGTACATGGTCTAACGTGCTGCTCTCGCAGTAGACTAGATGCCGATGATGAGAAGATTGAGGTTTGAATCTCAGTCAGGTGTACGAAGAGTGTTTTTTTCCAAAATGGTTTACACTCTCCCTTCTTAAACCCTAAATCCATTAGTGTGATTAGTACATTAAGTGTATAACCAAGAGTAGTAAGAAATGGTGCTAAAAAAAAGAGAGAGAAGATAATGACAATAACCACTCACCCTGCCATTGGGGACTGCCTTCCTGATGCCATTCAACTCAACAATATATGTTTGGTCACTTTCCCAACTGCCATTATCGAGCTCAGAGACTTGAACAGATACATCCTGTCTTGAGCCTATGAAACAATTCATTTAAAACAACTCATCAATAAAGAGTTGCCGATAACAGCACCTCTCGGTTTACAAACGTTCAATATATGAACATTCTCTAAAACAAACACCACAATTAATACAAAATTTCCTTAAGTTTTATTCTTATCTTATTTTATTTTACATTATGCAATGCTGGCCAAAAAGAAATAGGAGTTGCAGGAAATGATGGACCAGCTGATGAAGACAGGGGAAGATATGGTCTGAAGATCAACAGTGAGAAGTCGAAAGTGATGGGGATTTCAAAAAAATGAAGAGAAGCTTGAAATCAAAATTGGAAACCAAGAGTCGGAAACGAATGAGCAGTTCAAGTAGCAGGGAAGTCCGTTGACAAAGGATGCCTACTGCAACAAGGAAATCAGATCAGGGACCACCATGACCAAGAAGAGGTTAATACTGTAGAGCAGCAAGTTGAGTTTGGAAATGAAGAAGAAACTGCTTAAATGCTACATTTGCTACTATGGATGAGAAACTTGGACTCTCAGGAAGATGCAAAAGAAATATATTTAGGGGCTTTAGGGGAGAAAGAGTATTTTCACAAACTTTGAATCACAGTGAGACAAATTTTATCAAATTTATATTCATTTGATTGTGCAAAACATGTAATAATAGCTTAACATTTACAATATATATTCTTACAGTACTTTAGCTAGTTTTATGAACAGGAAAAAAGATTGTTATAATTACAACATGTAAAATACTAAGCATTTTATTATAATTTTTTCCTTATAATTTTCATTTAACTCTGAGTTTGTTAACCAATAAAATTTATTTCATTTGATAAGTTTTTTTTCTACCTGTTTTCTGAAAATTGTGTTCAGATTATCTGAAATTTTAGACCACCAAGGTTCGATCTTACTATATTTTTGAATCTCTGAATCACAAATATCCTATTTTTTAGGGTTTATGGATTTGAAGATTCTAAAGAACCCTCTCAAGTTAAATCACGCGTTAATTGAGGTAAAGATTGAAGATCATGTGTTTAAAGACTTAACTAACAACATTAATTTATAAAGTGATAATGTGAACCGTTGCTCGACACCTTAGCTCAGTTGGTAGTGTATCTGCCTACTTAGCTAGAAGTCCTTGTTCCAATTCCTTATAAAGTGCGGTAGTAGTATCCCCATATCCGCTGACTCAGTATCCAGGGTTTACCGCTGCCCAATTTAATTTAGGTCTGATTATTAAAGGAAAATGTTTTTAGAAGTTTCAAACTACGCACCAAGTGAGAACCAGTCATACTATCAGCAGCACAAACTTGCCTACTATGGGCAATGTGCTTTAATATCACTGTCATCATCATTTGCATCATCATCATTGATCATCACAAGAAGAAGAATGGAGAATAGTAAGTACACTGTAGTGAAGAGAACACATTAATTTATTCAATGCTGGTTATGTGAATGATCTATTAATTAAATTTTACCATATTTATTTATGTTACATGAATATCACGTTATATAATAGTCCAGTATTAACCGCGGTAGATCTTGGAATGTAATACCCATGAATATGACGGCCCTACTGTACAATGAATAAAAAATGACGGGAAGAATCTGTGATCTATGTAACTACATCCCCAAGATAGTCTATGGTGACGAGGGTATGCCTAGAAATCTTGAAAATTGATTTTACTAGGGACCACCCTTCGTGAATTGGTGTTTTTTCTTGAACTCTCCTAATGTTCATAGTATTTACATGTCTTATTAAGATTTTAAATGTTGTGCTATAATTGTACATATTAATTAATGGTCAAGAGAGCACCATCTGTTGAGGCAATTATAAACTATTTCAATATAACAACATAGATTCCTTAAAGGTACAACATTTGTTACAGTATTATCTAAGGGTGCAATTATAGGCCGCACTAAGGTTTTATAAAGGCTACTTGCATCCTATTTTTCGATCAATATAGTATATAGTAAAAACTAACCTAAGACTTCGTTTATAGAGACATAAGAGAGTATCAGTTAACACTCGTTGTTTTAGTGTATGACTGTACCTGTCTTGTTCTCCAAAGACTGAAGCTTGTGCCGCAGTGTTTCCAACTCTTGTTCTCTATCTATCTGCTCTTGCTCTGCCTTCCGCCGTAGTTCTTCATACTCTTCCTCTAAATCTGTAACCTGTGTTACAACATTTCATTTAATGGATGATCACTATTGTTATTTAACAATGAAAGATAGTTGTTCAGTAAGCTACAAGGTATTGGTGAATTGAGTCTATATTAAATACTAATTAGTTTTCTTTCGTTGTGTCTTAGTACCCATTAGGGTTATTTGCATACATTAATTATGCTAGTGGGATATGGAGGAAGAAGAATTTAAAAGTAAATGTCACTGAATTTGAGAAACCATTTTGGAAAAAAAACCTTAATACACTCAAATAGGATTCAAAGTCCTATCTCCTTGTCACCAGAAATCCCGAATAGTACGAGTGCGGCGTTAGACCGTGCGACCACCGATGTGGGTAGTACTTCGTTAATATCAAGCAATGTCACTAATAGAAGAAAGTCATACTGAAATTAATATCTAAAATTAATGGTACTTTCTTTTTACATAGTCTACAAAACAAATTACCCATCTCAATTGCAAATGCATAAAATCATATGTCAGTATAATAATAAAGTCACCGACAAAGGACAAACACACAATTACTGTACCTGTTTCTCAAGGCTGGCCCTCTCCTCGATGGTGGACAATCTATCACTGTCATCACTGTGGTTGTCATGTGAACCAAACATCTCTTCGTACTCCCGTATCTTGGAAAGCAGCTCGGTGAACTTGTCATCGGTCATGGCCTGCTCTTGGTCGAACAACCGACGTTCCTCGTCCAGTTTCTCCGCCCAGTAGTCTTCACACTTCTCATACTCCTGACGCAGAAGTTCCAAGCTGCTCTCTAGATCCTTGCATCGCAACAACACCTCGGCATGGCTTTGTTCCGCAACGGTGAGCCTTTCCGTCAACTCCCGCACCTCTTCTGTTACCGTAGACTTGTCTGCTTTTGTGAAATTAGTCTCGTTTGTTATGAATTGTACTTGATCAACTAAAAATGATTCTTTACATAATTCACTTCCTTCTAAAGCAACTAATCTTTTAACCTCACCATCATCCTGTCTAACAACGTAATCTGTTTTACCGATACTTCCTTTAGAGCATCTTTTCCAAACATCCTTAGCTTCTACACAATCGGGCACTGATCCTTCCAATATAATCCCCACTAAAGAACTGTTCATATCTTTGGCTTGCACTGATTCGTTTATTATAATTGTCTGTGGACAACCATGAATACATTTTGTGTTGCTTAAATTAAATTCTAAGCTATCAATGTTGTTTGATATATTTAAATCTGTTGGCATATTGTCTAGTTTACCTTCTGAGGATGTTAAGGAATTGGTTTTTACTACATTAGAAACGGAATGTATGGGAAACTTATTGCGGAGCTCTGATATATGATTCTTCAAGGCACAGTTCTCTCTGGAGCAAGCTTTCTTTTCAGTTAGTATTTTAACAATTTCAATTTTCACTTGGTCTAACTCTGTTTTTAAGTTCCTGCAGTGTTGTTCTAACTGTTCAACGTCTTTAGTGTTTCTATCCGAATGAATGGGTATCAACCCGTTTAAAGCAGGTATTTCTAAGGCAAGATTTGTGGCACTGGAAATTCTATTGGTTGTTCTTTGGGTATTCAAAGATTGACTAGAAATTAGATCGCTATCTCCCATAAGTTCTTGGAGCGCTTGTTGTCGGACAATCTGGAAAACCTGAGGAGATAGATTAAATATAAATATATTTAAAAATGACAATTTTTATAAATTATGTATAATATTATTCTATAGTAAAATAGCAAATGATTCATTTTCGTGGGACTATTCATATTTGATAACCCTACTCATCTCCCCTTAAATGCTCTTTAAGAAGAAGGTGTGAATATTTTCTTTAAAAAGACTAAGAGATAGGAGTGGGAGTTTGGGAATGCTATGAAAATATTAATTTTTATTAAAAAAAAATAGTTGAATTTTAAAGCGTTTCCAAAGTTTTGGAACTTTTGTTTGTTTGTAGTTTTCATTCTTTCTTCAATCTTTGCTGCTAGCTTACCTGGAACTATCGATTACATTAAGAAATATTTGAAAATGACATGTTTATGTTTCATCTGGCATTCTGATGGAGTGATTGTGCTAATATAGAAAAATGACAGTGACATGGAGGGGATTCCAGTTAGCTCAGTCAGTAGATAGGTTGACACGTCAAGCCAAGTGACCAGGCTTGTAAATTCATGTGTGGATGTTATTTATATGGTTGTGTGTTGTTTTGGCACAGAAAGGCTCATGTCAATATGAAATAGTTTCAATTTTTTCCAGTAAAATATTGAATTACAGTAATATTAGTCAGAAAACAAACTGAGAACACAGGCAGTCTAATGAATGAAAATTCAACTTCATGTAGAAAAATACATTCTTGGTTGTCAAGATGCCAAAAAACTTGTTTTATTTTATTTCGCTCTCTCTCTCTGGCTTCCCCCTCGACCTCCCCCAGACACTTCTAACTCTGATTTTGGTTATAAACACTTTTTCATTTTTAAGGTTGGGCTTGGGAAAATCTCAATATTTCTGTAATTTGATTACTAGGAATACTATGTTTTTATATTGTGTTTAACAATTTTGTGACCTGCTTTGGTGTTTGCAATATATTGGATTTCTAAAGATGGGATCATCAGAGTTTGAATCCCAGTTGGGTGTACTAGGGGTGATTTTTCCTAAATAGTTTTCCACTCTTTCCACGTAAATGCATGTACACTTACTCTAAGTCTAACCTTCCTAATCCCTTACACTTTAACGTAATTAGTTTTCTATTTATCACCGCGTCTTACTACCTGTTCAGGCTATATGCCGATATAATTACTATAATGGGGTAGCGATAAGGAAGGAAGCATTTTAGATGCGATGTACCTGCATTTTCATGGAAGGAGAGTGGTAAACCATTTAGGAAGAATCACCCTCAGTAGACCCGACTGGGATTCGAACCCCTATCTCCCAGTTATCAGCAGGCCAGTTGAGCATGAGAGTGACGCCTAAGACCGTTTGTCAACAAAATGGAGTAGTGTAATTAGTTCACATGCATATAGTTCTAATGTGTAGTAAGACACGGTGGCAAAGTGAAAGAAGAAATGAAAATAGTTAGCGTAATATTTTAGCAAAAGCTACTTGTAAATATTGGGTCGCATGAGCAATGAAGTATTGAGTTCAATTCTGACTAGCTGCACTTAGAATGGCAAAAAAGGAAAGTGATGGGTTTGGGGTTCTCACATAATATAAAAAAAACCAACTAAATATTCTTAACACTTCACATAATATTTCAATGCGAGATGGAGGGGATTACAAACAGGTTAAGGTTTGTATTTTTGAAGTTTTAATAAATAAAAATCCATTTTTTTGGCCAAAATAAATAAAATATTGCCGCAGTGGACATGTTAAGTTTCATTTTCTACATATTGTAATCTTAAGATTTAGAATATTTGTCGTGAACATTGTGCCATTGGACCAACAACTTTTTAAAGAAATAGAAAAAGTCTTTGTAAAATTACACAATGCCAACAGAAATTAATAAAATGTTAAGCTGACAATATGTAGAAATTTTAAATTAACATATCTACTGGAGCAATTTATTTTGGTTAAAAAAAAATTTAGCAGAGAAAATGTAAAAATATGTATATACTTCACCCCAACTTGAAGTGAATTTTACTTCACTACCTTCCAATTAAAATTGTATTGGAAGAAGGTACAGGAAAGGTCGATAGAAACACATAAAAGGAATTAACAAAATATGGCTTTTATGATGAAAAGAACACAGTTCACACTTTACATTGCTGTCACTGGACAAAGAGGTAATGGCTGTCTCGCAAAGAAAATTGATCATTAATGCCCAATCCCACAACCTAGGTGTCTCTATATCGGAACTCATGAGGGAGGAGTGTGAAATACGCAACACAACTACCTAAAGGAGGAAATCAAAAAAACACAAAAAAAGAAGAAAAGGGAAGTTTGTAAAAAATGATAGGACAATGGCAGCAACGTGTGTCCCTTTTATATGTTTCTATCCACTTTTCTTGTACTTTCTTCCAAATATTATACAATTACCTCATCTAGCGAAAAGAGGTTTTCCTTATAGATATATTCTAATTAAAATTGAAAGTTTCCTTTACTTTTCAGTTTTGAGAACCTTCAAGATACATATTTTATCAAACATGCCAAAAGGTCATTGATATGTTTTTACACCAGGACTAGCTACATAAAAAAAATCTTTAAGGTCAGAATGTAGTTCTGCACCCACAGTTTGAGCTGTGAAACTTTTAAATGTGATTGAAGTTGTACAGCAAAACATTTTGTGCAAATATATATTTCATTTTTTTGCAGCTTAGTTGAATATTTATTCTGAGGAATTTTATGAATAAAAATTTATTTCAATAACAGATTAAGTGATGATATTAAGTGAGGATTTGAGAGTGTACTTGGAGTGTCTAAGGGAATAAGGACGGAAAATCCATGGTGTGTGCAAAGGAGAAAAATGAAATATATTTCCAAATTTAGTGCAATGCTTAAAACACAATAGTGAATTAGTTTTATTTGTTCCTCAAGACTTACAAAATATTAGGACATACAAATAGTAAAATGACATGCACTTGCATGAAAAAGAATACAATCATATAACATAAATTAATATAGTAAATCAATAAATATATTAATAAATAAATATATAAAATAATACAAATGCAATTAATACTGATTGCTGATTAAGTGTAGAATTTTTAAAAAAAACTGGGATTACATGGTAAAATTGTCATGAAATTAGAGAAGGGATGCTCAAATTCTCGAATCCTATGGTATTCGAGAGATTTGAGATTCAAAAAATAAAATTTAAAATTCAAATTTGACCCATCTCTAGTTGAAATCTTATAATGAAGATAAAAACAATTCCAAAATTAGAATAATATATTGTTTGTGTAAAGATCTAGCCAGTAATTTACTAATAACTTTTTTATAAAGATGACATTTTATCAGACATACTAAAAGCAAGAGTTGCAACATTAATAGGTAACAACAAGATACAGGGTGCATAGTCACAATAGTAATTTACTAAATTTGTGTGCATTACTAGTAACAGTAGTCAGTGCTGAATAGGCATGGACATCTTTGTAAAATACCACTAACTGATTACAAGATCAATTAATTAATGGTCTAGCATCATTAAAATGAAAACACCAAGAGTTTGATATTCATAGAGGAAGTGTGGCCTAGAAATGGGAGAATTTGAAATACTTAAGGTCCTTTTTTTTTATCAGAATTTAGTTTTAAGACTAAATAAAACTACACATTAGCTTGTTTCCATATTTTACTTTAATATTTTCAAGTGCTTAGGTTTTAATTATGGATGACTTAAAAGAAATGGAGGAATAGTGGACAACGTCGTGGGAACTAAAATTTTTCCTAACATTTACAATGCGTATATTAAACTAACATTTGTTACAACAATCATCAACTTTTGCTAATGATTTTGTTTTTATAAGATTAATACCTGATCATTAGAGCACACACTGAAATAAAATAATATGTAGCATTCTAAAAATATTTAAAAGAATACAGGAAATTAAATTTTATACATCCTTATTTTCACCCCCAACGCCGCCACCACTACGCAACATTTCTTGAGAATCCACTAAATTGCCAATAAATACTTAAGTGAATGATTTAGTGATAAGTTTAAACATACTTAAATATACAAATTAGAGAAATTTATTTTAACATTATAGTTTGGACAAGGAAAGTTTAACGAATATTGTATAAATATCTGTATTAATTAAATTTACGTATATAACAAAGTGTTTTTCCCCAATGAGGCTTACATATGTGGTAAAATCAGTGGTGCAACTTGAACATTTAGTAGCTATATTTTGCAAGTTTACCAATCAATAAAAAATAACAGTATGTTGATATAAAACAACATCAATGAAAACTCTTGTACCATTTTAAGTATTGCTTAACCGGCTTCGGTGGTTGCATGGTCTAAGGCGCTTCTCCCACAGTAGACAAGACTGGCAATGATGAGGATATCGAGGTTCGAATCTCGGTCTGGTGTACTGAGGGTGGTTTTCCCCAAAATATGTTCCCACTCTCCTTCCACACAAATGTGGGTACACGTTCTATAAATATAGCCTTCCTAATCCCTAAAACCATTAGCATAATTAGTACATAAGCATATAAATCAGTAAGCCATAATACTAAAAAAAAATTAGCTTTAACAATAATATTAGCAGAGAGATGCTATTGGTGGTAGGGTGTCTTATCCTTCAATTGTTTCAGGTTAAGCCCCTAGTAAGAATCATAATAGCAATTTAAAAAAAATCATATTTAATATTTTTATTTTTTATTAATCTTGTATCTAGACTTTTTAAGAAACCTTCAACCTCGAATATCCTTTAAGACTCAAGCAATTTGAAAGACCAATCTTTACTCTTACCAAATCCTTTGACTTTAGGATTCGAGTAAACCCAATTTTAATTTTGTTCCGTCTGAAATCTTAAAGAGAGGGTTTTAAATTTTAAACCACAACAGGACTTCCTAAAACTTAGAACCAAATTTCCATGTTTCAAGCCGTATTATGATTTTAGATTGTTTTTGTTATTTTTTTGCAACCCCTCTTCCTAACTTCCATGTATAAAATTATATACCTCAACAGTAAAAACCAGTTTTATTACTATTTAGACATGTGTAACGTACCCTTTCTTAATTCAAACTAAAACCAAATCAAAATATAATACTTCGTACAGTTATGAGTAGCATAAATTTATATACAGTACCAAATACCATTCATAAAATGTTACCGAACTGCAAGCATGAGTAATATATTCCTTCCTAAGCTGATACATTAAGTTAGCAAATTATTTTAGATAAATGTCATGTGAACATTAATTTGTGATATACATAATAGGAGGAACTAGCTTCTGTATGATGTCATAGAAGGAAAGGTCAAGGGAAAGAAGAGCTTAGGAATGAGGAGGATTCAAATATTGGATGACACAAAGCAAAGAAGAACATTCTGGGAGCTGAAGGAGGAGGCAGAAGCGGTCTTAGTTCACTGACAAAACACCTAATAATAGTATACATAGCAGCAAAAAATGTCCACAATTTAAGATCATGGTGTCTACTCAACTTGACCAATGAAATCCCCGACCTTTCCCCTGATTATTTTCTAAAATTCCCGACTAAAAAGTATGTCACATCCTTCTAACTCCTACTCCCCCCCACTCGTTTTTCTATTAATATTTTTTTTATGAATAATAATAAGTTTTAAAACCTATATAAACATGTTTTTATAATTTGTATTAACATTATTTACTAAGAATTAAAAATATATTACACAACTACAAACAAAAAAGTGACAGATTGAATCACTTAAGTTACTAATTTTATGATTATTGTATTTCATATTTTGAATAAAACCAAATTTTCTCGGATATTTATTATAATTTAACAAATTCCTGACTTATTA
>CABFOV010001696.1:0-34177 GCA_902141375.1 Timema poppense | reverse complement strand
CCGATCACTTCAAATTCACAGCTAATTCCCGCTTTCCCTGATTTTCCCGTACGGTAGGCACCCTGAAGATAAATGTGTATTTTAACTTTCAATATTTTCATCAGGAAAGCTTCGTAATAAATGTCAAAGTTGAATAATTTTTTTTAAGTCAAAGGGGATTTATATTCAAAGCAAATTAGAAGTTTTAAAATTTTCACATATTCCTTTACTTTACATCTATTACCGTTTCCAGCCTGTGCCCTGGGTCAGTTTTTTATTCAAGGCATATATTTTCCACTACCGGCTTGTTAGGACCGTCGTAGCTTCATACTTCACTTATCCCTAGTATTATTTATTAACTAACCAGTGTAAAGTAACATTCTTATTTATTTGATTCCTTACATATATTTAATATATATCTATAAGGAAAATTGCCAAGTAAATCACAGAAATAATTCTTTTCTTTACTAGAAACCAAATATCAAATCACCTCCTAGGATGCATGAAGAAAGTAAGCACAATATATTATGTAAGGATTTGACCCCAATGTGTAAATTAGTCCCCACTTTACCTGGCAAATGCAAACATGAAAGGCACTATTTTTTCTAAAACCTATATTAAGAAATATAAACATCTATTGGCCATTTCACAGAGAGATTGGATAAAATTAACTATTACATTTTGTACTCAACAGACACAATAGCTCTGTTATGGCATCTTAACGTTAATTCCAATCAACACTATTACGTCTGAAACATCACATTATTTTCCAACCTATGATTTGCAAATGTATATTTTGATAAAGTTAACATCAGAGCTATAAAAAATATATTTTCTTTTTAAGGTGGTGTTTTAAAAATACATATATAAAGATTTATAAACACTATTATTTGGAATAGTTGTTGGAAGTGAAATAAAAACAATGGCTGTTGTCGCCTACATGGCAGCTCATTGTGAGTGGTAAGTGTCAGGTAGAATAAGTTCAAGTGTTTTGTGCAACTATTTTGTGCCAAGTTTCGTGTATCCATCTATGATAAATATTAACTTTATTGAGAAGAATGCAAATTCTTTCCCTTATAGTATATTGCGTATGGAATAAAGGGCATTAAGTAGGTTATGTCATTAGATAAATATGGTAAAATTTTAGAAAATAAAAGCACAAATTACATTAAAAAAAATACTAACACATATTTACAAATGCTTCAATAATACATGGAAACTTCCCCAGAAATTACCTGGAGTTCCCAAACATTAAAAATGAAGGAACCCTTGTATGAAAAAAATATATATTCTGTAGCCTTCATCAAATGTTTTACACTAAAATTATAAACATTCATTAATCACAGTTAAATTTTAGATGTATAAAAATAACACAAACGAAACACATTACAATCTGGCTGCGCTTAGGTAAATGTCCTTTATTCAGATTCGAAAAAAATGGCAATCCTTATTAAAGATGCTATTTGCTATTGTGAAAAATAAAGAATATTTTAAAATTATCTTATAAGCCTGAGATAACTATGGTGATGTGAAAAAACGCTGGTCTACTACCTCCTGAAAAAGGTGCTATGCCGCATTGAAATATTTTAGTGTTTGTGTTTTTAATTCCATTTGTGCTTTATTTTATACAATCCTATCAAATCTATTTAATTTCACTTTTATAAAAAAAAAAGCCTACCAATTAACATATTCTTATGGTAGTATTAACATCTATATATTTACCACCAGATAAAATGTCTTCCCAAGCGAACTCTATAAGATTTAACAACAAGTTTTGATGACATAATACAAGATTACAGTTGCAAAGTTTTTATTTTTTAGGCACAATAATAATGTGTAATCAGCTAATAAAACATAGTGACTGTACATTGATTATTTAGTTTGGTAAGTGTTCCATGAATATATATTCAAACCTTGAACCTTTGACTTTACACGCCGCTATTATATCACCCGAGTCATATCGACTACACACCAAACAAGGTGATCAAAGATGGCTGCGTTATCTGATAGCCCGCAATCTCAATTGATCGCTCATATGTAGCTGACAATTTTCGCAAGTCCATCACAGATTCTGCCTTAAAATATGAGTGAAGAATGACCTCAGGCACAGGATTACTCCTGGATAGCTCAGTGGTAAGAGCATTGGTGTACTAACCAAAAGTCACAGGTTCGATTTCCATGTCTAAGTGACATTTTTCAATTTGAAGGATATGATATTTAGTTGCGGCTATAACCGTTTTTAACAACTATAATAGCATGGCTATTTATTCCATTAAGGTACAGGAAATATAAATAAGAAAAATAAAAGGACACACACACAAAAACAACTAAGTAAAGCAAATGTGTAGTAGTGGCCAATTTTCTTCAAAAGGCAGCCATTACCTATTTGTTTGGTGAGAGTAAAGTAGAGAGTGAACTGTGTTCCTCTTTACATTGTAAAATGTTTAAAAATGCTGCATAATTGTATAATAATGGAAATTGATAAACATAAATAAAAAGGAAAAATGTGGGAAGAATCCAATACACAAAGGTGACATCTTCTGTTTTCTATAGTAGTAGCCACACACACATTTTAACACAAATAGAATAATATTTCAGCATTGTTGCCTTTATAAAACACAGAGAGAGAGGCCAGAAGAAAGAAAGAAGAGGTCACCTTTGTACATTGGATTCTTCCCATATTTTTCCTTTTTCTTTATGTTTATCTTTATCCATTTCCATTGTTATAAAATAAATTTACATTGTAAAGTTATTATTATGTTTGTTCTTTCCTGTACCTTTAATATACAATATTATGTTGCACAAAGAGTGAAAAGAGGGTTTTCTTCAAGATATATTCATATCAAACAAACACCTCCACCCAACGCTCTTGAATACATACTAGTATTTCTAACCATGATTGCAAGAGCTTATGGATTTTTTTTTTCAGATTTAATTAATGTAAACACAACACTTTAGACACAAATTAATATGGTTACTAATATGGGTGTACAAAGTATACATTTTCAATTCGAAGTAAACTCAAATCTATTATATTCTATATTCTCGAAGCCAAATTATGGGTTTGAATATTTTTTGTTAATTCTTTTATTGTTGAAAAAATATGATATTGTTTCTGTTTATATTACTTTATGCACTAAAACTAATTGAAAAATATTCTATTACACAATTGTTTGCAATATTTCGTTTTAATCTTATAAATATCGTCACAACATGCAACTCAAATACTTTGGATTTTTTTTTTCTGTATGAATATTAATTTTTAAAGTACAAAACCGCTCAGAATGACCATAATTGAGCATAAATTGAATATTTTATCAGTAAATATTTTTATTAGTGACGTTTCAAAACCAGAATTTATTTTTAAAGCGAAGTTGAAGATGATGTTTGTTTCAAAGCCAAGACGAACGTTTTGAAGCTTTGCACACCCTTAGTTACTAATAAACTTTGTAAAATGTATAAATATATCCTTTTATATATAAAATAAGGTAATGAACAAAACATTCATAATTTCCAAGCATAAATGTGTATTACTGTAACATTTTATATTTGTATACTGTTTTGAACAAAGAGTAATTTTTATTACAGTTGGTTCAATTATGTGTATCACCTTAAAAGTCTAATAACATATAAAAAATATGGCATAGTAAAATACTTGTACACCATTCCAAACTACTTCAAATTAAAAAAAAAAATTAAGTCATAACTATTGTTGAATTGTGAATAAATTAAAACCATTTACAAAACTTGCCAAAAAATAAGTTTTCGATCAAAAGAATAAAATAGGATACCAACTCTTTACTGCTGTGAAAAACAACTTCAATCACATTTGTTTGCTTTAAAAGCCTAAATTTAACTCACCTTTGAGGCATCATTCTTAACCTTCAACTCTTGTTCCAACACGTGTACACGCGAGCGGAGTTTATCCAGCTCGCAAGGTTCCCCCTCTTGAATCCATGTATCACACTGGATCACAAACACAGTTGTTAAAATGAACACAGGACATTTGTCTGGAGCTGTCACGATTCAGACTCCTCAGTTTCAATACTTGTCCATACACCCTCAGGGTTACCACTATTGTCTTACTACCAAATTCCCTGTGCTTTACAGAGGAAATCCCCATTTTACCAGACAGCTTATATTTAAGAAAAGAGTACTAAAAAATGTCAGTTTTTCATCAAAGTGACTGATGTGAAGTCATTTATCTTATGTTTAAAACAGGATTATTTAATATTGATGGTGAAATACATCTTCTATCACTTCACAGACCTTGTTTATGGAATAATAAGACATGTTTGAATTAATATGCTTTTTAGTTAAATGTTCTAAATTAACAAACATGCCAGTATTATTATTATTATTAGCACCGCGTCTTACTACCCGTTCGGGTTATACGCACTTACGCTAATGTGTAGTGGTAGGGTGATTGTGACATGAAATGGAGGACCTACAGTTTAACATGGGATCCGAACCACGGTGGAGGCCTGGCATTCCCCACATTCACAAGATGTCTTGTCAGAGGTGAAGGAAGGTTTTGATAAACATGCCAGTAATTTTATTAGATTTTGCAAAAAAATTCCACTTTTCTGCCGTTTTTTCATACACAAAAAATTCCTTGCATTTCGTTTTACAGGTTTGTGGCAGCCATGACTTTTCCTTATTAAAAATATGTGATTTATTATTTATTTAGATACCATTCTGTTATGTATATGGAAGAATATACAAGAGGGATGGAAAATAAAGATTTATTCCCCTATCCTATACTTTATTCTTGCTTTACCCGTTGAGATTTTTTTCCAGATGAATGTGAAAGGACAGAGGGTGGGAGGAAAAAACTTGACAAAGAAAGTACTGTACAGTGGTCATTTAAATGTCATGGTCAGAAACTGAGCGAACTGGTTTTTTTTGATAAAAGGAAAAGAATATGGGGCTTGGATAAAAGAAGATATAGGGTCAGTTTCATAGTCAGACTGACTACACCTCATATGAGAAACTGGCGCATTCCATTCAATGTTTTTTGCTATTAGTACTGTAAAAAATATGGACCTAGACTCACATTCCATTTCATCCCAAACTAGCGGTATTAAGTTTTTGTGGCAAGTATGTAAACCTTGCCTTCTATGAATACTTTTGTTTTGAATGAGTTTGGCCATACATACATACATATATCTTTTCAAAGTGCGAGTGACGAATAAGAAAGAATTTAAGTCTGAGCTAATTCATGTCGCAATTATATAAGCATAGCCCTTACCTGCTTAACATCCTTCGAATTGTCCAGACCAGCCTCCACTCCTCTCTCACTGAGTCCTGGTGACAAGGAATGGATTTGAAGACCTGAACAGGAAAAAATACTGAATTAAATCCATAATGAGTGAGAGAATTGTCAAGAAGTGTTGTCATACCGACTAGGAGTATGATCTTGAGCTGGGCCACAATCATTATTTTAGTCTCATCACCATCACCATAATCATTAACAGTTTACAGCCACTGGCCGAGTCTGTCTGGAACATAAGCCTCTCCAACATCTTTCTCCCCACTACCTCTTCTGCTTCACAATGAGCCAGTCTTTGCCCCTCTCCTCCACACTTCGCTGCACTTCCTTCAACCCCTGCTCTTTGGTCTTCCTCTTGCCCCCCCACTTCAATAGCGAGCATCTTTTTGGTATCTTCTCCTCATCCATTCTCCTTACATGAATGTATTGTACCGTAGTCTTAAGATGGCGGAAATACATAAAATGTCCCTCTGACGCACAATGAACTACAATAAGTTATATTGTCAAGTGAATTAAACATTTGACTATTAAATTCCCTAGAAAGAGAAAGTAATTTAAGGCCCAGGAAAATGACAATTATTTTATTAATATTTCTCATGCTTTTTTTGATTGTTCTCTTAAATGATCCATTTAGGTGAATCATGATACACCATCAAGAGATTTAAAATGATTTACAAAATAAAATTATACTTTATAAGACAAAAAATTCAAACCATTTGAATTTTTTTATGTTGATAATTTTGTTCTTGACACATATTATATAGGAATTTCCTCTTATATTATTTAGGAAATTTGATCATTTCTTTCCTTTGGGAATTTTAATCTACAGTAGAAATTTTAGCAGAGCAAGTTGTGCAAATACTAACTTTCCATTTTGACTGCATCGACAGCCAGCTCCACACTCCCCTCATGTTCGCAGCGTCGTCGAACCTTGCCTAACCGTGGGCTGGTCTCCTCACAGCTGTCTTCATCCTCCGCCTGTAGCCCTGCAGGGGAATCCCCTCGACGCTTGACGGCCCCACCCGGACCATCTTCACTCTCGTTGGATGCTTGCACTCCCACAGATCTGAGAGATCTAATTAAACAAAAACCTGGAGATGTGGTAAATGAACAGAGTTACTAACTACTAGCTAGTGGACTGCATCACAGGTATATTTTCAATCAGAGGCAGCCAAATATTTCATTCACCACACTTAACTTAAAGAGGACTCAATATATTTCAATTTACTATGTATACAATTACCTCATATAGTGAAAAGAGGTTTTCCTTATAGAGTTATATCATTATATATTCGCATCCATGTCCTTTTCCTGTGTTTGTCCTTTATGTTATACCTTTTATTTGTTCCTATCTATGTGTTCTATCATTCTTTACCATTTCCCTTTTTTCTCCTCTTTTGTATTTTTTGGTTTTCTCTTTTAGGAAGTTGCGTTGTCCATTGCTTTGTCCATTGGCAGCAGTGTAAAGTGTGAACTGTGTTCCTCTTTTCATTGTAAAGGCCATATTGTGTTTGTCCCCCTTCTATATATTTCTATCCACCTTTCCTATACCTTCTTCCAAATATAATATAATACAATTACCTCATATAGCAAAAAGAGGTTTTCCTTATATAGTTATATCATTATATATTTGCATCCATGTCCTTTTCCTGTGTTTGTCCTTTATGTTATACCTTTTATTTGTTCCTATCTATGTGTTCTATCATTCTTTACCATTTTCCTTTTTTCTCCTCATTTGTATTTTTTTGGTTTTCTCTTTTAGGAAGTTGCGTTGCGCGTTTCTCACTCCTCCCTGATGAGTTCCGATAGAATGAAACCTAGGTCGGGGGATTGGGCGGTGACGATCAATTTTCTTTAAGAGGCAACCATTACCTCTTTGTCCATTGGCAGCAGTGTAAGGTGTGAACTGAGTTCTTCTTTTCATTGTAAAGGCCATATTGTGTTTGTCCCCCTTTTATATATTTCTATCCACCTTTCCTATACCTTCTTCCAAATATAATGATTCTCTTTGGTATTCTCTCCTTTTCCATCTTCATTATATGTCCATACCATCTCAGTGAACATACATGAACATACCATCTCAGTGAACATATATGAATATACCATCTCACTGAACATACATGAACATACCATCTCAATGAACATATATAAATATACCATCTCACTGAACATACATGAACATACCATCTCAATGAACATACATGAACATACCATCTCAGTGAACATATATGAATATACCATCTCAGTGAACATACATGAATATACGATCTCAGTGTACATACATGAACATACATAAACATATCATCTCAGTGGACAGACATAAACATATCATCTCAGTGTACATAGATAAATATACCATCTCAGTGAACATACATGAATATACCATCTCAGTTTACATACATGAATATACCATCTCAGTGAACATACATGAATATACCATCTCAGTTAACATACATGAACATACCAAACCAGATTACCAAATAAATGGGACCTTTGAATACTTCAAACCTGATATCCTTAAGGATATTTGATGATCCAAAAAATGTTCAGATTCTATATTCGAAATACAAAACACATTTTCAAATTTCATCAAAGTTATTTTTAGAGCTATTATAATGCTTACTATTGGTTCTGCCTGACAAAAATGAAAAACCATTGTTTTACCACTTAATATGAACAACAGAACTGGGGAAAGAAAAGTGATTTCGATGTGTGAAAGTTAACCTTTAATGCAGTGGTTCTCAATTATTTTTTTTGTTCATGACACACTAGTATGTGTTGAAGCGAGTCCTCACGGTACACTGAATGTGAGGGTGACACCACGAGATACTACATACACATGCAGAGAGAGAATTTTGTCATTTGAAGATTTGTCCTCTAGTCAAACACAAATTGAGCTTTTGTGTAAGAAACAACAAGATTCTCATTAATTAGGTACTCAACTCTTTGATTGCAAGACATTAAATTCTCTGGGAAAAGAATATAGGAAAGCTTTCAAACATTTTTATCTTATTTCTTTTTATAAAATATTGTTAAATTAAATTTACTTTTAATTTTTTTTTCTATTTATAGTAAAAAAACACCCAGAATTTTACTGTATACCTAGTGATTCTCTTGGCAATCTTGTTGAGAACCACTGCTTTAAAGCTATCTTGTTTACTAAGATTTGAATTAGAGATCTGTAGATAAAATTAAGATTCTAATTTGACAGAAGGATTTTTTTAATTCCAGGAATATTAATAGATGCCTCACTTCTTTGCCTTGCTGACGGTGAGGGCGGAGGTGAGGGCAGAGGTGAGCTCATCGCAGTGATCTCGAAGTTCCATGTTCTCAACTTCGAGTTCACTAACTTTCTCTAGTAGAGGAAGGACTTGCTCCTGTTCCTGATTGCCTTCTAGTTCACTTATCTGAGGAGTAAATATTTAACAATACTTGAAATAGTGTTGTGACCAAAAGGTAAGCAACATATTATACAGGATATAGTCAAAATTTAAAATGTTCAGATACAAAAACACATGCAATAGAAACTATTCATTTATAGTATTTATCGTATATTTTCTGAACCACTGATTATATCAACAAACAAGAATGTCTTTGAGTGAGTGCAAAAGGGCCTACCAAGGTATTTTCACATACCTTCCAAGGTTCTTTTACATGCCACAATCGGCAAGGTACCGATGGCTTTACTTCCCCTCCGAAGGAAGTTGTTCTACGGATTTTTATTGCTCAAGAAAAATCTGTCAATACAAGCTGGGTGTGAACCCACAAACATCGGGTCCTGAAGTGAGCACTTTACCCCAAGACCACTGAGGTCTACTACAGTTCAAACTCTTTTAGCCCGGTATTCTGTGGTCCAGCACACTTTGGATCTGCCGTCATTAATTTGAGGGGTGGCCACCAGGTTATTCAGACACTTTAGAGAGTAATAATTTAACAAGAAGAGTCTAATAAGAAGAGGGCAACGAGGGGAGTTGTTCTATATGTGTGTAAGAGACCTGCTATGGAAGAGAGAAGTGCCTTTGAAGTGTAAGGAAGTGGCGTAGTTTGTGCCCATAGCCATTTAATATATGCAACGGAAACAATGGACAATGAATGTGAAAGAGACTAGGAAAGTGGAGGCCATGGTATTTAAGTTTGTGAGGACTGTGTTAGCTGTCACAAGGATAAACAGGATTAGGAATTAAGTTATCCAGGAAAGAGCGAGGGTACAGGGAGTATATGAGATAGTAGAGGAAGCAAGGATGAGATGATTTAGTGTAATGATGGAGATAAAGTATGAATAAAAAAGACCGCAGAAGATAACTGTTGCCTTTAGATCAAGCGGCCACCGAAGCAGGTCAATGACCTTGACTTCCCCACATTACTCACCCACTGCTGCATGTCCTCTACTTGTTTTTGCAGCTGAGTCCTAACTTCCTGGGACAGAGTCAGCTGCTCCGACAGGTTGTGGTTCTCATGCTCTAGCGATTCATTCTCCTACAAGCAACACAAGGAACCATTCAAATTATTACCATGCTCCTGTAGTCGTATCTCAGACTGTTTATTAGAGTTATCTAACATGGGATGTAAGAAAGGTGAATTTTAAAAGAATGAACAAACATTTACTATGAGAAAGCACAGGACACCACTAATAGGGGTGGAGAATGTGCTTGGATATGACTGAATTTTATTAGTACTATATTAATTTATTAAGGTGCCTCCTGCCCCCATATCTTTAAAATTATGTTCTATAGACATTTCAAAAAAAGTTATAAACAACCAGACAATATCACAATAATTAAAGGAATGAAATAGTATAATTTAGAATGATTTTGCACCCCTAATTCAAATCTAGGAAGCTGTTTATTCAATGTCAGGAATCAGAATCGTCTTTAGGCGACTTAGCTTCCGGGCAGTTGTACTCAGTAGAGCAGGCAGTAACTACGCTGTGAACTGTTAAGACTTATTCCTAACACTCGATCGGTTTGTGCTCTAATGGACCGAAAATGTGTATTGGCTATAAAGCGTCATCATATGTTGATCGAGTGTGGCTTCCCCTCTTCAACAGTGGTTTTCCATCCTATTTCAGTGTTTATAGAGACTTTTTAGGTTTTAATTTGTCCTTCAAAAACAAGGTAGGTTTGTGGAAATAAATAACAAATAAAAGTAAAAGTACTACTAACATATATTAATAAACACTTCATACCTGTATATATTTATGATTCCATTTTATAAAGTGAACCTAAATAAAAATAGTGAAAAAATATTCACAAACACTTCAAAACATATGTGCTCCATTTTCTACAACTCTACTATATTTATCGAAAGTTATATTATAACCTACTTCAAGCACTTTATTTCATAATTGATAATAGGCCTACGTAAAACTCTTCTCCATGTTTTAAGATATAATATTAGTTCTTGGCTTCTTTATTACCAGGGCCTAATAGATTTTCCTCTACTAACTAATTTCAAGAGTTATTATTCAACACAGGTCTAACCAAGCGAGATGCATTAAGATCCGTGCGAAGTCTAAATTCTTCCTCTTGCAGTGCTGCCAACTGCTTCTCAAGGGACTGATTTTGAACAGCCAGCTGTTCTCTCTCTAAGGTGAGTTGTTCAGTGAGTTGTTTAGTGTATTGGGCGTGACGTTGTTCCAAGAGTCTGCGAGAGAACAATAAAATTACATATTTTTTACAAAAATTTGCGATGGGCAAAAATTTTCAAATTTTTCTCTCTTCTTCAAAAAGAAAGCTTAAAATTAAAGATGGGTTTAATCCATTATTTTACAAATCTGAATTTAGAATTCGATTCTTCATTTTACATGAAAAGCTCTAATATCAAATTTGAATTAGAATCATGTTGAAAATTATGAACATAAGAAGAAATAGGAATAAAACAAAATAGTAGGAATAATAACCAAATGTTTAACTCTTTTGCTAAAATGCATTAATTATAGAATTCATACATTTAGTTAAGACCTTAGCTCAGTCGGTAGAATGTTTGTCTACTGAGCTAAGGGTCCCGGGTTTAATTTCTGGCATGACCGAAAAATTTATCATTTGTGAAATGTGGGTTTAGTCTTTCACAGTGATAAATTAACAGCTGGGGACTGAATGTTGTGCATGTTCTCGTCTTAAGTTAGATTATAAGGCATATAAAGCTACGACAAGCCTAGCAAGCCGGTAGTGGAAAAATATATGACTTGAATAAAAAAACTGACCCAGGCTCCAGGCCACAGGCTGGAAACGGTAATGTATGTAGTTAAGTGTTAAATTAATGATCTGGGGTCTAGTAGTTAAGTTTTTCCCATAATATGTTGGGTCTGAACCACTAATAAGCAGTATTAGAGCTTTAAATCTACTTTTATTTTTTCCAAATCTTGAATCTGATAGTTTTCAAATTCTCATCTTCAATATCCTAAAGAACCTGAGGGTTCAAGCTATCAATCCCAGCCTTCTTAGAATTAAAACCAAAGATTGTATAAAAATTTTCCATGCACAAAATATTTTTTTTATTCTCTCTCCATACAAAGAATATGCCCAAAGGTTTACATTACACATAAATGGATAAATAAACGCCTTCTCACCTGACTTGTGTTTGGGTAGATTTTTCCAGTCGAGCATGATGGTCATCCACTTCTTGCGCCAAAAGTGATGCTCTTTGATTAGCCTCCAAGATATCTGCTCGTAACTTGTCTCGTTCTGCCCTCATGTGCTCTAGTGACAACCTGCAGTCAAAAAACATTGTAATATTGTCAATAAAAAAAAGTAGAAAATCAACAGGAGCAATAGGGCCTACCAATTTTGCTGGAAAAGGGATTCTCACACACCACAATCGACAGTGGACCGACAGTTTTAATTCACCTCTGAAGAAAATTGTGCTAAGGATTTTTATTGCTCAAGAATAATCCGTTGAGCACGGATGGGGTTCATCAGGTCCTGGGGTGAACACTTTACCCCAAGACTATCGAGGTTTACCATTCAAGTTATATATTGCAATACTTACTTAATGCAGCGAACTTCAGTCTGGTAGAGGGTCAGTGAAGCCTGCAGCAACATCTCATGAGGACTAGACATAACTGGGAGACCCTCGTTCCTTTTATCCTCATTTAAATTGCACAGCTCCTCATCCAAAATGGCTGATAGCTCTGACAAGCTCACCTGACGAGTGTCAGAGTAACCTAAGTCCTGAAGTAGGCGAGATGGACCAGGAACACCTGCAGCTTCCCACATCTCAATTACAGACTCACCACTTACCAACCTGTAAAAAGAGAGTAGAGTTATAGCTACATAAAAAAAATCTCAATATTGTTATTTGATGAGCTATTAACATGCACAGGTGAGAAATTTAAAGAGTAGAATAATAAATCTACTTTAATATTTACCCTGTGCAAGTTTCCAGGTTAAGAAATTGTGACTCTTCCTTTGATGTCCCCAAACGTTCACATTGTCCCGGGACAGTGGAACACTGCTGATACTCGCCGTTGCACTTAGCCTCATCTAACTCGGTGTTACCACCTGTCTGTGGCCAACTTCCCCCTCCACGAAACAATTGTAGAAATGCCTCAAAGCTGATACGACCATCTGTGTCCACGTTAAGTTTCTCAAACAACTGTTGCACAATCTGAAGAGAGTAAGAATGAGTTAGTGATTGTGAATGAACAGTATCAAGATGAAAACTTTAGTATGCACACAGCTTAGGATGATATTACCCACTTCAGTGGCTGTGTGGTTTAACGCGCTAATCTTGTGTTGGATTAGACTGCTGAGGATGTGGATATCGGGGTTCAATCCCGGTCGGGTGCACTTGGAGTTGTTTTTCCTAAATGGTTTTCCACTCTCCCTCCACACAAATGTGGGTGAATTTTCTCCAATTAAGCCTTTCTAATCCTTAACATTTAGTGTAATTAGTACAAAGGCATGTAACCTGTTCAGGTAGTAAGACATGGTACTAAAAAAAGAAAGATGGAAGGCAACACAAGTTAGGATTAGTATTTTTTTTTTCAGTTTCTAGAAGGATAGAAATCTAAATCGTTTTTGAATGTGCATTACTAAATATGAAGTGGACTTTTTTCTCTTAATTTAAAAAGTTTATGTTCAAAAGTTACACTGCTCATTAAAAATCTGTTGAGATTTGTGTTTAGGAAAAGCAATACTTTATTCAGTTCAACCAAAAGAGTATTAAATTGTTATAAACACTTTAAAATGTCAGCCTTAACTTTCTTTCACTTAAACCACACATTAATATTCAGATCTTAAAAACCAACAATTTTTTTATCACCGCATCTTACTATCTGTTCAGGTTATACATATACATGATAACTACTCTAATGGGGTAGGGTTGATGAAGGAGGCATTTTAGAGGTAGTATACCGGCATTTGTGTGGAAGGAATGGATAAACCACCCTCAGTAGGACTGATTGGGGTTTGAAACCCGATCTTCCCATCATCAGCAAGGTGGCATACACAAGAGTGAAGCCTTGGAATAATTGACCACTGAAGCGAGCACCGACTATTTAAATTGTCAAAGTAAAACCAAATACAGTATATTGTTAACTAAATCAAAGTTAATCACAAATCAGAGGAATTTGCGATCATAATCAGCATCATACCTGTATATGTTCATCCTAATCTGAGACCTGAAGTAGACAAAAAATCCCATATCACTACGCGAAGGACCTACATTAGTGGTGGAACACCTGTGCAATATTTCAAACAGGCGCCACCATGTATGGTCAGTACCATAGCAAAGTAGGTCACTATGAGTTTTTGTATTTTTTAATGCTTTTAAATTTCCCGTATCATGTTTAACCAAACTCAGGCCAGACTCGGCGAATGCCATAAATAGACAACACTCACAACAGTCATTTAACACTGCCGAGATGAAATGTCGACCGACCATTGCTGACTTGACGTTAACACACGATAAGGACTGTACCATGGGGTCCTGCAACGCTGAATCAGGAGTTTGTTGCAGTAAGCCTATTTGAATAGTTCTTGCAAAGCTTAAAGTATAATATCTAAATCAAATGAAGGGCTGATTTTAGTTATAATAATTTTCTATAATGTTATTTTAAAACAAGTTTAATACGAAACAATAAATAGCCTATTTAGTGAAAGGATACGATTGAAGTCTGTTCGGTAGCAAACCAGAGCATAGACTTCCACGTGGCTTTGAGTTTGTTTACATCAGGTCTCAGGTAAGGATGAATCAATAATAACAAGATTATGGAAATCTAACAGTATCTTAACCTACTGACCTCTTCCGCCATCTTCTCCATGCCAACAGCCTGACAGACCAGAGCCAGTTCCTCCCGGTCCAAGAACCCATCTCGGCCGACACCTAGAGTCTGGCATGCTACCCTGAGACCCTCCTCTTCACCTTCACCTAGTGGCCCGAGACTAGCCGGGGCGCTTGATGAGTCAACCGTCTTGCATTCACCTGGGAACATCCATATACATACATTGATGTTTTAAAAAGGCTCCTTCGACACATACTAAGCACCTGAAAGCAAACTTATCATAAATTATGAATTTACTCTTATCTAAACAGATCTATCAATATGTAGGCAGTAATAAACTTTAAGCTGACCGGGAATCAAACCAACTAATTCCTTAGAAGTGATTGGCCAACATATCTTTAAGCATAGTGACTTGATGATTGGCTTTAACAACATAGGTCAAAGAAAAAATGGTGGGGCGTATTGATTCCTTCTTCACTATTCATTATATTTAGGCCTTCATCCTTTAGCAATATTTAAAGAGCGTCCAAAAAGAACAAGACAAGAAGAGTTTGTTGGGTGTTTTTTGTGGCAAAGTAGCAGTATGTATTATGTGCAAATATATTTTGTTTGTCAATCACTCCAAATAGTTCTCAATTATTAAAAATGTATGGGTTAGTCAATTTCTAAATTATTCAAGGAGCTGTTAAATTAGAGAATAAACACATCTTAATATATAATGACTAAAGTGGACAAAATGACAGAATATAACCTAAAAGGCCTCAATAGTGCAGTGACATTTAAGAGACACCATTTCCTATCGTATGAAACTTAAAAGAATCAAGGGAACTAAAGACTTACTCAAGTTTTCAGAGAAAACTGGCATATCACATTCTTCCGTCACTATATCATGTTCCGAACTAAGTTTCTTTTTCTTGGCATGTAGCTCATCGCTGTGCACATAAGTGTCATGTTTTGACCTCTGGAATTATGATACATCAACATTAAAATCCTTACACATATGATTGAAGAATTAACAAAACTGACAGATAAGTTAGACCTATTTGTATGAGTCGGAAATCAAAATGAGCTCACAAAAGTTAACTACCGATGATAAGTAATAGGAACAAACCATGAAAATTTCATTGTGTTCTCCTTCTACAGATACAATTATCTCTGAATCAGAATCCTCAAGATTGTCCTCCGAGTTTTCTTCATCTAGCTCTGTGCTCTCCGGGCGTGACCGCCGGCCGTATTTTTTCTGCCCGAACACAAATTTTGGGGAAACCTCTCTTTCTGTAAAGAAACAAAAAAACACATTAGAATAGAAATTAACGAACTTTTTAGACTAAAAGAACTCTAGTACATAAAAAAAATGCTGGAGGCCTCATAATTTTTTTTTACACTAATATTATGAGCATTAAATACCGCAGTTAAATTTTACTAGCAGAAATGTATAAAACAAATGGAAAACATCCCATGTTTTGGCTGTGCCTTCAGTAGGCCAAAATGACCCTTACCGGTAATCAGATTTAAAAAAAATTTGCAATCCTAATTATTGTTGCTATTTTATGGTGTGAAAAACAAATAAAGACTGTTCTAAAATTGCCGCACGGAGCTTGAGACAATTAGTGTGGAGCCTAAAGGCTTCACAAAACACAGTTTGAAAAATGCTGCATTGGCAAATATCACATACTAGGTAGGCTACTAACCCAAAATTAATGTAGACTTTATAATGTTTCCACTGGTGTGGGAGTACAAAGACACACATAAATTACTACATTTCTGACACCAAACATATGTTAGGCATACCTGGTGACCCTCTTCCAGAGCCATCTCTCCCTCTCTGTCTGTCCCTCTGGTACTCGCCCAACAATTCAAGCAATCCATCACGGAACTCTGTGAATGTCACCCTTTTGTCGCTGTCCCTACCAGTAGTCCCCAAAAGATATTCCATCAACTCCAGTCCTTGTTCTTCCAGTTGGAGTTTCTCGCATAGTTGCTCCAGTCCATCCCAGTTAAGGCAACCTCTCTGCTCCTGGTCGCAACTCTCAAATTCAGCCAACAATTGCTTCTCGTATGGATCGAGCTCCTGTCCCTCCATTGCATGGCAATTTGTGTTAAAAGATCTGGAATTATTTAATAGCTCGTTTAAAAATGTCAACTTATAAAAAAACACAGGAATGATGTGATGATACAAATTCATTAAAATGTTTATACTAACACAAGGAAATGACAATTCCAATGATACTCTAATTATATTAGCTAATTTGAAATTATTTTATTTTCAAAACATTTATACAATTCAATAAAACTTAAATAAAAATATACTGGACTAACACGTCGTGGATAATTGCTTAATTGAGATTCTAATGTATAAACGAATATAATGTTAGAAAGGTTAGTAGAAGACCTGCCTTGGTGGTGTAGTTGGCTAACAAGTAGTTTCATGTTGAGCTAGACTGCCGAGGACGAGGAAATCGAGGCTCATATCTCGCTCAGGTGAACTAGGGAGTGCTTTTTCCTAAATGGTTTTGCACTCTACCTCCACGCAAATGCAGGTTCACTTCTTCTATATTCAACCTTACCAATTCTTAACCCATTAGCGTAATTAGTGCTAGTGTATAACCCAAACAGTTAGTAAGAGGCGGTGCTTAGTATTATTGTTAGTAGAAGGTTAGGTAAGCTGGTAAGGAACCTTAATAATATAGGCTAATAGATTATATATATATATATATATATATATATGGATTTTTCAACGATATTTGTTCCTGCTTCACTTATGTGAGTTGTTTTTTAATTTGTTCAGAATAATAAAGTTTTTTTAAAAAAAAAAAATCTTAATTATAATATTATTGAATTCCCCGCATT
Organism: Timema poppense; assembly: GCA_902141375.1. Taxonomy (NCBI): domain Eukaryota; kingdom Metazoa; phylum Arthropoda; class Insecta; order Phasmatodea; family Timematidae; genus Timema; species Timema poppense. The sequence goes on along the minus strand of CABFOV010001696.1, from coordinate 16,853 downwards.
TTTGTGAGTGTAATGCTACCATAAATTTTGTGACTTTCTGTTTTTTAAGAGAGAAAAGATTTGCACAAAAGGAACTGTTCTTTTTCGTCCCCCAAAACACTTGCCCAAATAACCATTATACTTATTGTAATTAGGCTACAAGGCTTGTGCTTGATATTGCTACGTTTTGCTAATATCTGGCTAATCTGTATATAATACAATTAACTTTGATTTAAGGATTAATATCACACATATAAATACATAAATATATATTACATCAAAACTTACTTAAATCATCTGAGAAAACATTTTTAAAATATGAAAGAAGATAATACAAAAATAATATATACAATACACTTTAAACAAACATACTGGACTGTCACCTGTCTGTCCATAGGTTAACAATTTCAACCCTAGGAAGCGCTAAAAGCAGTAAGTATCAAAATTACGATGTTATATTTTTATTTAACTCCTCCAAACCTTTCAAAATATTATTATCCTTTTATTTCTTGTCCAATGGCTTGTTATTTGATCCATGATAAAATGATGCCTTAATGCTTATCCATGCTTCAATGATCTTTGGTATTTACCTTTGGTAATCATTCAAAACTTACCAAACTAAAACCTTAATACATTAGATCCAACATAATTTCCTATATCTGAATTCCGAAATATAATGTCTGAAGAGGAGGAGGAGACTAAAAGGGTAGGAATAGTGTTGTAAACATCTCAATTTTCTTGTAAACTAAGTTGTAATTTCAAATTAGAATTTTCACTTTATAATATTTGTCAACAGCTTATTCACGGCAGAGCTAGCGGGATTCTTAATACAATGAATTCTGTTGGAGACTGGGGTTAAATCCTGATTGAGAACACTGAGGGTTTTTCTCCTACTCGTCATGATTTCCGCTTCGCATTTCAAGACGAATGATGGTGCATTTAATTAAAACTAGCCTAATTGATTTTTCATCATGATTAACCTATGCAAAATATTATTTTGCAAACAGATTAAATGACTTATTAAATAGGGTATGTATAGTCTATAAAGTTTTTAATTGGTACATAATTTTGCAACAAGGCGATTAATTTTATTTAAAGGGGTAATGATTTTTAGTTGTATAGGAAATGCATCCTTATTATCATATAAAAAAAAGATAGTTTTACCACTCTTTGTACCCAACTAAGACTTGAACCAGTTGATCGTGAAAGTTACACCTTATACCAGTGGTTCTCAAACCATGGTCTGTGGTTGAGTGTCAGATGATCCATAGACGAAACTATAGAGTTTGGGGAGGGAAGGGGGAGGGTGAACCATATAAAGAGCATAAGGTTGATAGGCCAAGTCTGCAAAGTCAACAATACCACATTATCACAGGTAATGTAGTAGGCCTATTACATTTATTATTATTAATATTATTATTATTATTATTATTATTATTATTATTATTATTATTATTATTATTATTATTAGCACCACGTCTTACTACCCGTTCGGGTTATACGCACTTAGGCTAATGTGTAAATGGTAGGGTGATTGTGAGATGAAATGAAGGACCTACAGTTTAACGTGGAATCCGAACCACGGTTGGAGACCTGGCATTCCTCACATTCACAAGATGTCTTGTCAGAGGTGAAGGAAGGGTTTGGTAATTAGATAAATTGTTGCCGGGACCGTGGATTGAACCCCGGCCGCCAGCATAGAAGTCTGACACCTTACCCCTAGACCGCCAGGTCACCAATTACATGTAAAATTTCTATAAAAAACAAAGTTTAAAAAAAAAATGCTGGCTTTATCTGCTAATAAACACATAACTAGAATTACCAGCTTTTGAAAATGGGATGGGTATGTGTTATACCAAGGTGGCTGGTTCTCATAGGACCTCTGCATTGAATACTTACTTATGAAATGGTTCCCTATTGGGTAAAGTTTGACCATGCAAACACTAATTTGAGTAAATATATAATCAGCCATCACAGATTACATTGAATAGGACAAGCAGTGTGATTGGAAAAAACTAGGACCACTTTCAAGGTACAGAAACATTGACTTGCAAATATTTAATAAGAAGAGACCTATGGCGGAAACCATGAAGCGCATTTGAATGTCCAAGAGTAAGTTAGTAAGTAAGGCAAGATTCAAGCCCTTTTCATCAATTGTGTAAATATGGTACCAAGGCCTACACTCAAAACCCAAACAATACTTGAAGTAAATATAAAGGAAAAAAGTTCTTCATTTTCAATCATATTGTTTTTGAATATCTAAAATAAAGACACATTATGCCTACCTAGTACCAGTGTATCTATGTAACCTAATAAAAACATAATGAAGAATTCTGTGGTAGTAGAAGTTTGGCATTAAATAGCCCCCTAACCTTGTCCAACAAAGCTATATCCAATCTTTAAATTTAAAAAACACTGAGTAGTACAGTAACTACAAAAATATCTTGCCAAACATAGCCTAACCTTTGAAAATATATATATATGGGTGGTTAAAAACAATATAACCTAATCTCGAGTAAAGTAAAAACTAAATTATAAAAAATAGGTTCAGTATTAATGTGTAAATGGTGTAAATATGACATTTCACAAGGTTTAAGATAGACTTACGCAGTGGCAAAATAAACTAAAATAGCAAATAATTAGTCCTAATAAATGTTCATTCAAGTAACCCTAGTAATCTGATTAATTTGTTATTCTAATTATGAAAAAAAAATTTCAAGCGTTAATTATAAATAAAACTTATGGTCTATTTTGTTTCAGAAATTGATCCTGTTTGGACGGGACGTATCTGAAATTCCGTGTTTCAGGAACTCGTATCTGTACGGTATTTCAAGCGGTATCGGAATGGGACTAACCTACTTCATGTTCACTAGCAAAGTCAGAATGGCAACACATGTTGGCTTCGGTTCTTTTTTGGGAATTACTATGATCTACTGGTAAAACAATAGTCTTTAAAAAGAATTTGATATTCTAATCTTTCAGTAACATTACATGTTTAGTATGGAAGTGAATATTTGTCATAAAATCAGCTGGATTAGGAGAAAGATGAGAGGATAGTCCACTTTGGACAAATGTTTACTTGCTTCTAGGCCTCATCCATAAACCACTTACCATTTTTTCCTACCTTTTTTTTTTTTGCTCCCCCTCCTTGCATGTAACACCAAGTAGACATTTAGGCCCGTATGCAAGGACGATGCCGAGCACGGCCAGAGTACAGGCAGAGTATGAGCCTCGTGCTAGTACGATCTATGACGCAATATCTTGAGTCTCGCCAGAGCCTGGTCCCGGGGCTGGCTCAGACTATACTCTGCCCGTACTCAGAGGATATTTCCACAACATGGCACTGCGCGCGTAGATGATCGGGACACCTGTTTTCACGACAGGCCTCATGCTCAGCCTGTACTCTGGCCGTGCTCAGCATCGTCCTTGCATACGGGCCTTAGATTTTAGCCCGACACTTCTTTCCTCCAACCTGTGCTACATAACTATTCACATCAAGACCAAACATCATTATTTTACTGTGAAGCCATTGTGAGACTCAAAGAAGGTTTCAGCTTTAGTTCCAGGAGCTGCATACCCTGTACTCATCACCAGACATTGTTAGAATAATACAATCTTGCAGGCTATGGTGGACAGGTCATGCAGTGCGAATGGGAGAATATAGAACTGCGTTCAAGGTATTGACTGGCAAACCCACTGGGAAGAACCAGACGCAGATGGTAGGATAACATTTGGATAGACCTGAGAGGTAGATAGGGTGTAATGAGATATACTGTATAGAATTAGCTCAAGATAGGGATAGATGGTGTATTTTTGTGAGTGCGGTAAAGGACTTATGAGTTCCTAGTGCCATAGCGTAAGTAAGATAAGATCTATGTAAAATAACACTGTGATATAAATCCCCGCCCCTCATGTAACACCATGTAGGCACTAGATCTCCACGCGTCTATGCAGCTTTATGTTGTTAATGGATGACCTCTTATTGTGATTGTTTTCTTCGTCTTCCACATGCTTCATGCTACACATCATACTACCTACCTAGACTATGTACACTAATATGGTAGGAATGAGAAAGGTGGCATTTAGAAAAACCATTTAGGAAAATCTTTTGTAAAACTGAAAGGATAGTTGGGGAAAGTGACAGAGGGGTGAATCCATCTTAGAGAGTTGTTGGATGTGTGTGAACTATTGCAAAAAATTAATTTATATTGAATAAAAGGTGATAATAGAGCCCTTATTATAAAAGTGTGTTAACGCCGGCAATATTTAATGGAAGTGAAGTGCAGGCTTCTCAGGAGAAACACGAAAGTAAGGTGAATGTGGTTGGAGTGATATATCTAAGAAATGTAAAAACTCGGATGGGTACTGAAGTAAGGCTGTTTGAATCCAATAGTTCAATAGGAAAGAGGTATCTTACGTTGGTTTGGGTATGTTGAGAGGATGAGTGTGGATTGAGTGACGAAGCAAATATATGAAGGTAGAATGTGTGGATAAAACTGTGTGGTGTGGTTAAATGTTGTTGATGAATGTGTGAAAAGGAGAAACATTAATAGTTAAAAAAATAAAAGAGCATGTATATGTCATGATTCAGTATATATGAATGTTGTTGAAGCGAAGGAAGTAGGCAAAGGATAGGGAAGTTTGGAAAAAGTTAGTGAGGATGGATTGGGTACGGAGTTTTTTCTTTAGCCATATGCATAGTTTTTGCCTACCCCAGGAGGGGACGGGTTGATTATACTTCATTCACGGTAGGAGTTTACCTCTGAAAGGTCTTTTTTCTTACCAATATCCTACTATATAATAGATTTCTGGTAGGGAAAAAAGTAAAAAAGTCCTTTCACAGGTAAATTCCTACCGTGAACGAACTTTAGGAATGTATGTATGTATTTAGGGAACACCACCTCAGTGTGCCCACCAGAGATTCGAGACCTGACTCACTTGCCACTGGTAAATTGGTCAAGATGGGACTGGGCACTTTCATTTATGCTACCACTGGTGTGGTTAGCTAAACCCTGATTTTTATAGTAAGCCTACTTTCTATTACCAACATTGATTAACAGTTACTAACATTTGGCATTCTAGAAATATATCTTATTTGATTTCTTAATTTAAAACTTAGTTGGAAAAGTCATCAAAAGCTTTCCATAATACCTTCCTGGATTAGTGTTTGGTTTCTCTTTACAATATACAGACTAAAAATGTAAATATAATTGTAATACTTTTATTTATGACATTGTGGTTTTCAAATAACGGGCCTTCTATGAAAATAAGACTTTTAAGTAAATGGTCATAACAGTTTATAAATTCAACACTCTCTTAAACAGATATTCACAAAACACGCCATTTGCATGAATAGGCTGGAAACAGTAATGGATGTAAAGTATGTGTGTACAAACAAACATATAGATAGACGAACATGTATGGTGAATGGATTCTGAGTTGTATTTAATCTTTGAGTCTCTCTTTTAGTGTCACAAAAGCTTTTCTATGAAATAATGACGTTCACTCTTGATGTGAAACGCTACATAATACAGGTTGGAAAGAGGAGTGGTAAGACTAGACTAAGACAAGCATTACATGGTTTATCCCCTTTAAGCAAAAGCTAATCTTCAATATACCCTTTTATATATGTATATGTGCTCTTTTTTGCAGGATACACTGTCGCTATAAGTACTCACTCAACAAGTTTAATATGGGTCAGCTCCAAGCTGCAATGAAAAAAAAGGCAATGTATGAAGGCACAGAGAGAGCAGAAAGGATAGAAAAAAATCTGAAGGATGCTTAAATCCCTCTCTATTAATAGACCTTTTAGGTAGGCTTTGCTGAAAAAATTGTTTTGAAAAGTTTCAATAACTTTGCTAGCCTTTTCCCATATGTATAGCACAAATGTCAAATAAATTGTTAAATTGTTATAATTTTCTAAACATTATATCATGAAATAAGTCCTTGATTTATGCAGTTAATTTGTTGTGAAGATTTCTGCACAAATTGAATTTTTTTTTTTAAGTAAAGACCATTTTGCAATAAAATAGAAACTAGTAAATGATTTTGGGGGATTTAAAAAAAAAAATTATTCTACATACCTTAATCTTCCTTTCAACATAACTTCCATTATTATTTAAATATTTGTCATATCGTGAGATAAGTTTTTATAGACCCTTGTCATAGAAGCCGCCAGCGAGGAAAGCCATTTCTGAACCATCATTTTCACTTCGTGGTGGAAATGCTTGCCAGTGAGGAACTGTTTCAGATACAGGAGAAGATGGTAGTCACTAGGTGCAAGGTCAGGGCTCTAGAGGGGGTGATCTAATTGCTGCCAGCCAAAAGATTTTATGAGACCTTGTGTTTTGAGAAGCAGAGTGGGGCCTTGCATTGCTAATTTATTAATAAAAATCTACAACAGTTACGGTTTGATAGGGAAACGTCTGAACCTAACAGATATACAACATTGCTAGTTGTAAGTCGAAGTACTGCAACCACAAATCTATGAATTTGTATAGATATAATCTGTGTAAGTTGAGGACTTAATACATGGTATTTGTTTGAAAATGTTATCATAGATCTCCAAGCTCATAAAATTCCCATAGCTTAAGCTGTTATCTGTGCTTTGATTGTTTCCAATCTAGCCTACCTTATGTTATGAATAGTATTTGTTCATCTACTTTGTACATAGTGAAATATGAATGCCGGAATTAAAATTGATTCATCTCTAATGTTTGTGTACTAAGTTTACTTTTCAGCAAAACTTGTTTTTAAAGTTTTTCAGATCTCATCAAAACTACTTTGTACATAGTATTTCATTACATATGTGTGTGAACCCTTAAGGCTAGTACACACTGGTCGATAATCTCCAGCAACATCGTTCGCGCATACACCAACTTGTATACAGACACAATTTTCCACCAATGTTGAGCGTCCTCACTGAGCAGACGCATCTCACCAGTCACCGTTTCTTTCGCGGTGGTCCCGCATATTTCTGCTGGTGTTGCTGCAGTTTTTATAATAATTAAATGTCGACAAAAGCGGAAAAGATGTTGGTGGAAAAGGGAATTTCTTATGGTGACTGTTGTCAGAGCTATCTTTGAATGGTGGGTGCTCATTTAAAAATCTGTAGTAACCACAACCACGAAAAAAATCACCACAACACTACCAAGATACTAATACTAGGACAAAGAATTGAAATCATCTGATCAAAATTCAAAAGTTGGTCGACATTGTTTGTGTGCGAGTACACACCGAGCGATGTTTCCCATTGTAGGTGGGAGACCAAAACACTGGCGACATTCTTTGATATTTTATTGCCGGACACTCGGGGTAATGTTTCTGTATATCCATACACGTGGGAAACATCGGCGGTCGGCCTGTATCTGGCAATTATCGTCCAGTTTAGACTAGGCTTTAAATAATTAAAGAAATTGTTTGTAAATTTTATTTTGTTAAAATATATTTACAATAAAATATTGAGAAAAATAACTACACAATTTTATTCCATATTTAAGTGGTTTCTTTTTATTAATACCTTCAGCCCAAGATTGTGTCAATAGAAGTTAATAAAGATTTGTACAATGATATATTTAACACATACTTTATGCACAAAAATTACCGTTTTAATGTTTATTTATGTTATTTGATTGTTATGATAAAAAAAATTTACCACTACGTCTTAGTACCTGTTCGTGTTATACGCTTATGTACTAATTACTCGTTTTAGGGATTAGGGAAGCTTTATTTCATTAGAAGTGTACCCAAATTTGTGTGAAGTGAGAGTGGAAAACCAGTTTGAAAAAATCACCCTCATTACATCTGACCAAGATTTGAACCTCCATCTCCCCAGCAATGGCCGTGTTCTGATATCTCGGTAAATAAGCCCCTCAAACTTCTTTCCCTCTCATCACTTAGCTTACCACTGATTGAATATTTTTGAACTTGTACTTAATGTTCACACAAATTATTTGCATTTTAGTAAATAGTTTGACACTTAAATGTAACACAATTTTGTCTTAGTTGCCGTTTTTACAGTCTGATATTACTTACTAGGCTTTTGTGCTCAATATGTTGCCTAACCTTAAATAATCAAGGCAACCTTTGAATCGCAATGATTGAGTGTCTTACAAACTAATAGTTTAAAAAAACTACTTGATCACCAAAATTAAAGAGGAAATTAATTTGTATGTAAATGTGAAATAATAAAACAGTTTTAAGGAAAACTCCATTTTATAGTTGTTTGCATCAAAATGTCAACATTTTTGAGGCAAGTCTTTAAAAACTTGACCTCAAACTTAACGTATACATGTAAAACAAGTTTCATGAAGTTCCAAATATATCACATAAATCTCGTTTCATTCCAATTGTGTGTAAAAGCCAGTAATTTTACAGTGTATTTTATAATAGTCATGAACAACGTCTGCAAAGTCTTTTACATAATGTTAGAAAAAAAATTAAAGCATATCATACCTCCTGAAATATTTAAAGTAAAACATGAAAAAGTTGTCTTGTTAGAAATTTTTGATTTTGCATAGGTATATTGTGTTGAAAAAATGAGAAGAAAAGCTCAAATTTATTTCTATGGGCCAATAGCAATCCCTCCCCACCCCCTTTTATGTGTGGTAGCGTTTTGAAGTTGAAGAGGGTGTGGTTCACTTTACGCTCTGGTCTTGAAGAGCAAAGTAGTGTTATACAGTTGTAGCGTTGGGAACTGAAGCGTTAGTTCATCCCATCCACATCAAAATTGATAATATTAGTTTCACAAAATACTAGGTTCAGTCATCATACTCGTCTTCATTTGTAATTATAGTTTAATAAACAAGGTTATATTGTATTTGCCGAGACAATGTGAAAAATTTGAGAATACATTTTATATGCCAAATTTTATTACACTATGCTTCTGAATTAAGAAACCTGTTACCCACGGAGGTGTGGGGCTGAGCGGTCTCAGGTTTTACACTCGCATTTACACTTTGCCACCATTTGTAATTAGCCCCGGGCTCGAATCCTGGTTGAATTCACTGGCATTAGTTAAACACGTTAGCACAGTCGGTAGCGCGTGAACCAACAGAGAGAGGTCCGGGTTAGGCTGCGGTCACTTTGGATGCGATCTTGCACGAAGAAACAGAATTCGAGTAAATCCATCTAAGCCCATGGTGGAGCGCCCGAGCTGGTCACACTGAGTGCGAACTGGATGCGCAAACTTGTGCACGTGCAACCGCGGATCGAATAAATTTGTTTCTTCACACACGCTTGCTGTATCGACGTGAGAGTTATTTTATTTCCCTTGTTTTCAAGAGGTGATAGTTTTGTCCTTGTCCGTTTGTGTTTGTGTTTACGACGGAAATTGATATGCTAATAGCATGCGTTGAAGCAAAAAGGACCGTCTGGGATGCCTCTTCTAAGAACCATAGTAACAGAGACATTATTAAGAAACTGTGGGCGGAGATAGGAACCATATTGGATATTCCAAGTAGGTAATGATAGCTTTGAAAAATGGTGAAAAAACTTTATTTAAACGTAATTATTATTGTTTTAACTATCACAAAATAATATAATTACCAACTGAATAGTTACGCTTCTTTATTAGTAGCTAGCCTATGAAAGTTTGAACAATGTTTGGGTTATTTGGTATTGAAGTAGTGTTTAAAAGCATCTCCGATTTTAATTGCCTTTTCAGTAGCTCTATTGTAGCTACGCAAGTCATCATTTGGCCGGTAGTCTCGAAGGAGCTGTGTTTGGTTTTGTGCAACATAAATATCCACTTCTGCGCTGCCTTCTCTATCAATAACATTGTTATGCAACAAACACGCACATTTCAGAATCACGTCTACATTAGCCAGCATACACTGAAATTCAATTTTTAGAACTCGCTATGTTCTCCATCATCATCTCTATTCTTAAAATAATCGTTAACCCATTCTTACCTAAATCATTAAAAATTTCAACACACCATTTTCCAAACACAAATTCTTCTTCGTCCGATGACTCCATTTTGACAGCCCGCTGGAGTGATTACTTGCACCTAGTTGCAACCAATATGACCACTTCGTACACGCGCAAGCTTCTTGCGCAACCTAATACTTGCGCAAGCGTGTATCCAAAGTGACCGCAGCCTTACATTCCTGGGATGGTCTGAAATTTATCTTTGGTAAATTTTCTGATAGGAGACTGGATGTTGTGTTTTCCTAGTATTAGGATAGGTTTGTAAGTTGTGTGTTGATATGATCAGCGTGCTCGAAAAGTACTTTTACCTAATACAAAATAATTATCTGAGGTTGATTTTAACAAGTTATTTTTCTTTAGTTTCAGGAAAATACTGGTGCACATACTCTTAGTCACGTTCCTCGTCCTTTACTCCGTTATATTATTGATTTAAATCAGTGCAAGATGCTGAAAGTCAAAGCACAGTCTTCAGGTGTATCACTCCGTGTAAATATAAATATAACCCGGCTGAGCTTCGCACCAATGAATCCGACTGATGACAGTCCTCTTGAAAAGAAAGCACAGCTGTTTTAAATCAATCCAAGAAGTTTCTCTCCAGTTGTGAGCCTTTATTCTTGTGTTTCGGATTACGGCCATTATTTTGTCGTGAGCCTACAGAGTGCTAAGAATGTTTGGTGGTTTAATTGTCATTTTTTATCAAACGTTTGATCATATTATATTTTAATTTTTCCTTATATTTTTAGTTATAATACATTTTATTTTATATGGGATAATAATTTTATATATTATTCATTATTGATTCATAGTGTCTAGTGTTAGTTTTTTAAATTCTTTATCATGGAAACGGTAGCAAGAAAATTGCATAACATAAGTATACTGAGAATCAAATAACGTTAAATAGTAATGAACGTTTTCAATTATGTTACTATGACAATGAATGTCACCAAAGCAGTTAGGGAAACATGTAAAGCCACTAAATATTCCGAAAGAACTATCTACGCATTAAGAGATTAACAAAAATGTGGTCCTTTGTGGACTCCTTCAAAAAGAAAACAAAAGAGAAACAAAAAATTTCAAGAATGAACACATACGATGGTATTGCACAGAGTGGTGTTCGTCGGCTTGTCCATTCCATGTTGTTCGATAACATGCCCCCTACTTTAAGTATTATTTTTGCGAGGGTAAACGCAGACGACACACTGCCAAATTTCTCACGAACTACCTTATACAAATATTTGTAGAAGATGGGTTTTAACTACGAAGGAAGGGGGCTTCATAAGTATTTGAAGGATGTTAAGAAGTTCAGAGCTGAAGGTAGACCAATTATTTATACAGCTGAATCATGGGTAAATGCGTTTCCAAAAAGTGGAAAGATACTACCATTCAGAGTTCTAGGCAAGCATTTCTTGAGGGGTTAAGCACGTGACTGAAGCCACCACGGGCTCGCGGACCACGCTTTGCGATGGTTCACGCTGGAAATGGCAATGGCTTTGTTGGAGGTGTTGAGCTCACGTTTTTGTGCAAGAAAAAATACAGCAGATGCTCACGACTAAATGGATGGTGAAGTTTATGAAAAGTGGTTTTTGGATGGTGAAGTTTATGAAAAGCGGTTTTCAGAACACTTTACTCCCTGATACACCTGAAGGAGCTGTCATCGTAATCGATAGTGCAGCCTATCACAGTGGAAGGTGTGAGGCGATCCCAGCCATATCGTGTCGTAAAGCTCTTGATAACTGAGTGGCTTATCCAAAAGAACATTGATGTTGAAATGTTTAAACGGGAAATGCTGTATTTGGTTTCGCAACACAAACATAAATTTGAAACATACAAGGTGGGTGAGATGGCGAAAGCGGTGGATCGACAAGTCATTCGTTTGCCTCCGTATCATTGTGATCTTAACCCTATAAAGATGGTGTGGGCTCAGTTAAAAACATTTATTAAAATGAACAATGCTAGTGTTAAGATTAAAGATATGATGTCCTTAATATCTGCCGCGTATGAAACGGTTTCCATAGAAAACTGGTTCAATTATGTAAGTCACGTCAAAAATATTGGAAATAACATGTGGAAAGCGGACGAGCTGCAAGATGACGCGGAGCAGTTTTTAATTAATTTAACTTTATCATCTCCATCGTCCCCTGTGCCATCTCCTCCACCCATAAGTCCACTTACTCACGCTCAAAACTTTGAGCTACCTGGGCCATCCACTAAACACTACTTCACAATTGATGGAGCCACTGGGGCATCGATGAAGCATGAAGGTATTTTCTTAGGTTTAAACTAATATGTTATTTACTTTACAGAGAAGGCTTAGAATTACCTTGAATGGTTTTTAGAACTTCCCATCCCCCCTTTATAATTACCGGTATTTGAATTTATAAAACAATTTTATATTAAATTATTATTATTGAGTTTTAGCTTTTACTATAACAAATATAAATTAGGTAATTGTTTATAAATGTGCACACACAGTCACATGCAAACAGGGAATATTTTTATATAAACCTATGTACTTGGGAAGACTATAGGTTGATTTTGGTAGGAAGAACACTAGAAGTTAGTTACTAAAGTTACTAAAACAATTTTAAAATATTCATACATCAAGTCGTGTTATCTGCAGTTGTCACTTTTGATAGATATTATTAATACCTATAAAATAACACAAATAAAATAGTAAAATGTTATCAATATTGGTCGCAAAGAAATAAATTTGAATTTCCCCTACTGTTCTTCCAACCAAAATTGGGGTATATCTTTGAAAGGATTCGATCTCCAACCTATTCATCGCAATGACAATGTACAGTGTATGTTAAAAGCGGCATTAATATGATAGTAAACAGAATAACACCCAACCCACGCTTCAAATTGATTGCCATAGCGTGTCTAAAGTTTGTATAATTTGCTAAGTTTCAATGTAAAAGTTGTCCATCTGTTTCGAGCGGATGAGATCTGGCAACTTCGCGCTCCATAATACCCGTACTGTAGAGTAAGAGTGGACCGTACTTATTTATAGTCTTGTTTCTTCTAGTAACAGCTAACATGTTCCTCGCAAACTAAATTCCCACGGCCTCCGGTTTCCTCTTTACAACAAACATCCCACTCGACAGGAAACTGACCAAACTGGAGTAAACACGCCAGCCAATTTACTCTGGATTCACACGTTCGGCGAAAAACCAATGCAGATTTGAAACGTGGTCGTGTGACGAGTTCATTATTATTATTATTATTATTATTATTATTATTATTATTATTATTATTATTAGCACCGCGTCTTACTACCCGTTCGGGTTATACGCACTTACGCTAATGTGTAATGGTAGGGTGATTGTGAGACGAAATGGAGGACCTACAGTTTAAACGTGGGATATGAACCACGGTGGAGGACTGGTATTCCATAGTAAATATAAATAGTAGGTTTGTATACTGTAATAATAATAATAATAATAATAATAATAATAATAATAATAATAAAGGCCTTGTATTGAGTAATGTCAGAGGTGAAGGAGCTCTAGAGTCAAGACTAGGGGCGAAATAACTTACCAATATAAAGTTGTAGTATTATTAAATATAGAAATCTTTTATTTGAAATATATAGCTATAGTTTCTGAGCTATAAGTAAATATATGTACTTTTTAATTCAGGTCTTTGAGAATGAATTTGATTCTTATGCTCTTTGGTGGACAAAGATGTTTCTCTTTTCTCCATTTTTCTGTAACAATGTTCCTAGATCCTAATACCATAGAGTGAGTAACAATGTATTTTATTTCATTTATGATATTTGGTGTAATGTTTCTACAACACTGTGTATACCTATTATTTCGTTTCACAATATTTTAAGATAAAAGATGGAGGAAGTCTTTGCGGTGCAACATACCATTTATTTGATTCTAGGAAAAAAGAGCACACGAAAACTCCGCACAGAAAAAAAAACCACAACAAAAAATGCTCACAGGAAAAAAGCCCACGCGGAAAAATGTTCAAACGAAAAATGCTCACAAGGAAAAATGTCCACAAGGAAATATGCTCACATGGAAATATGTCCACAAGGAAATATGCTCACATGGAAGAAATCCCACACGAAAAATGCCCACATGAAAATATGTCCACAAGGAAATATGCTCACATGGACGAAATCCCACACGAAAAATGCCCACATGAAAATATGTCCACAAGGAAATATGCTCACACGGAAGAAATCCCACACGAAAAATGCCCACATGAAAATATGTCCACAAGGAAATATGCTCACATGGAAGAAATCCCACACGAAAAATGCCCACATAAAAATATGTCCACACGGAAATATGCTCACATGGAATAAATCCCACACGGAAAATGCCCACAAGGAAAAATGTTCAAACGAAAAATGCTCACAAGGAAAAATGCCCACATGGAAAAATGTCCACAAGGAAATATGCTCACATGGAAAAAAAACCACATGGAAGAAATCCCACACGGAAAAATGCCCACAAGGAAAAATGTTCAAACGAAAAATGCTCACGCGAAAAATACTCATGGATAAAAGCTCGCATTAAATTTGAGCACATGGAAAAATGTCCATAGAGACAAATGCCGCCATTCATTTTTACTTTCTCATCAAAAGAGAAAGTATTGTAATCGTGAAAAAAAAAATCTAAATAAAAAAATTAAACAAGGAAAAAAAACTGCATTTTACAATTCGGTCAGTCTCCTTGTCTGTCTGTCTATGTATGTGTTCAAACTTGATATTTAATTTTTACAAGTTTATACTTTCAGATTTTTTTTTTTATTTTCACCCTAACCCTCAAATTAAGGGTGATAAGTGTTTTTCTTATTACAATTTCGAAAATGTTTTTAACGATTTTGATTTAAATTGATGTGTAGACTATGTTTGAACTCCCAAATAAGTGAAATAACACCTTATATTTAGTTTTTGGGTGAACATTAATTGAAGGGCAATATACTGTTGAGTAATTTTAGAAAAATCGAAATATTTTGAAAGTGGCTCTAACGATTTTGTTCCGAATTGGTATCTGTGATATGTATGTCACTACAAAAATAAATGGTACAGAAATCTGCACATACTTTCTTGCCCTAGTGTTTAAAAATGTAGATATTTACTCAAGATTCGTAATATAACACTAGCAAACCCGTGAACAAATTGTGCTATAATTACAAACAATTTTTTTTTTACTCACTGTTATAAATTTTATAATTTTATTTCTAAAGAATTAACGTATTCATTTGTACATCTGGACCAATAAAAAATATCGATACTGGGTCTCCAAGGGTCAATACTTCGTATTAAAATTTTGAGTTACTGTTAAAATATTCGACATTTGATTAGGGGATGTCCATCTTATGGTTATCGCATTGCTATTAAATTTCTCTTTTATAAATTTTTGCCATTAAAATTGGTAATTATTGACTATTGAGTATAAAATGAGAGAGAAATAATTGCTGTAACAGAGGTTGATCCAGGAGTGGAGCGTGTACAAACACCAAGAGGTTAAAGGAAAAACATCAATTTCTTGCTTACTCTACGACATTAGAGAATTATTGCGTTTGAACTTAAGTACCTCTTCACAACTAAAGCTCACAAAATTATATTGATATATCTACCAATATATCAGAAACTATTGGTTTTATAAAAAATATATTTCAAATAAAAGTTTTTTACTTTTACTAGTTCTAAAATTGTACACTGATAAGTTATTTAGTATCTCAAATAGTTACGGAGATATAAAACATTTTTGCTTCCATAAAGAACCTTAAAAGTCCTTTTCATGGGAAAATGAAAAAGTCAATTTTGTTTATAATCTTAATCAACAGCCTAGGTTCGAACTTTAATCAAAATCGTTATAACCGATTCTGAGGAAATAGAATTTTTCTCAATTAGAATTTATGCATCAGACCGGAATCCTTTAAGTCATTTTGACGAAAAATTGAGGCTATCCATTTAGTTGTAATATTGATCAAAGTTTAGAAATGAAATTTAATCAAACTCGTTAAAACCAATTGTGATAAAATCTATTTTTTTTTCTCTCTTTCTGCCCTAAAGGAAACTACGCTTAATTTAAGAGTTAGATATCCAATTCCAAAATTTCCTCGGGGTAATCGTAGATACCGATTCTTAGCCCAATCGGTAAAATAGTTTATGCTCTAGCCCGGGGTGCAGACTGACAGACAGATGGACAGACAGATAAATGGGATTGCGAAAACAACTTTTTCGGATTCGGAGGATCGTTAGACGTCGACATTCATCAAAATCTTGAGTTCGATTTTTTTTTATGATCACAATACCTGCTCTACCTGTAAGGTAGCGAGAAAGTAAAAATATTGATATTGGGTCCCCAAGGGTCAACACTTCGTATTAAAATGTCGACTTCGAGTTTCAATATTTAGAGTAATAATCTTTATTTTATGTAATAAGTAGCCTACTTATTAAACTACACCAGCATGTAGATCCATCTTAAATGTATAATAACCATCAAATATAACTTTATTTTTTATGTATTTTTGTATTTCATTTGAACCCTAAGCACTTGTTGTAAACATTGGTTATGTTGTACCAGGGCCAGGATTTCGATGACTTAAAATGTGTCAAAAAAGTATCCATAAAATGACACTAACAATTTCAAAATAAATACTTTAAATTAACAAACAGACTCAAAAAGTTAATGCAAATTTTATGAATGCACAAGAATAAATCAAACGCGCACTTTACAAGTGGAAACTAAAGAGTTAGTAATGCAAACCCCAATCAAACTCGCATTTTACAAGTGGAAACTAAAGAGTTAGTAATGCAAAACCCCAATCAAACGCGCATTTTACAAGTGGAAACAAAAGAGTTAGTAATGCAAAACCCCAATCAAACGCGCACTTTACAAGTGGAAACTAAAGAGTTAGTAATGCAAAACCCCAATCAAACGCGCATTTTACAAGTGGAAACTAAAGAGTTAGTA